>CP139504.1:189995031-190207690 GCA_021014915.2 Artemisia tridentata subsp. tridentata
CACACTTGAACAAAATTGTGTTGCTGAAAGAAAAAATAGAACACTCATTGAAGCAGATAGGACAATGCTAAATGGATCAGTCCTTTCCAAACACTTCTGGACTGAAGCAGTAAAAACTGCCTGTTACACACAAAACAGATCCATCATTGTCAAGAGACATAGCAAAACCCCTTATGAGTTATTCAAGGGAAGGATCCCTGACATCAGCTACTTTCATGTCTTTGGGTGTCCTGTGTTTATTCATAATCACAAGAATCACTTAGAGAAATTTGATGCCAAAGCTGATGATGGATACTTCCTAGGATACTCTCTTGTCTCAAAGGCCTTCAGGGTGTTCAACACTAGTAGACAACAAACTGAGGAAACATTCCATGTTACCTTTGATGAGAGTACTGAAGCAATCAGTGTCTCTAACACCTCAGTGGAAGAGATCGGTATTGATGATTCATCAAGATACCCTCCTGATGAACATCATCCTGACAATGATCCTTCCACTCAGTATCAAGCAAATGCCATCTCCTACTACATCATCCCTCACAACCTTCCTTACCCAACCATCTCTGAGTTTGTTGAAGCACAAACAAGTACTGATGCAATCAATCAGTCTGAACAAAGTGCTCAGGAACCAAACAATCTCAGTGATCAGCCAACCCAGTTAGACACTCAAGATCCTGAAGATCATCAGGTGTCTACACCAGACCCTACCAATCTAGCCTCCACAAGTTTTAATCAGTATCCAAGACCTCAGGGCAGTTGGACTAGGTCTCAAGATATAGAACTTGTCAATATAATTGGAGAGCCTACTGAAGGCATGCTCACCAGAAGCATGGCTGCTAAACTAACAGCAGCCTCAGCCAATGAATGCCTATTTGTGGACTTCATCTCCATAATTGAACCCAAAAGTGTCAAAGAAGCACTTAAACATCCAAGTTGGGTTCAGGCCATGCATGATGAACTGGAACAATTTGACAGAAACAAGGTAATGACCTTGGTCAAATGTCCTAAAGATGTTTCAGTTATTGGCATGAAATGGGTGTTCAAAAACAAATCTGATGAAAATGGCATAGTCATTAAAAACAAGGCCAGACTTGTAGCCAAAGGCTATAATCAACAAGAAGGCATTGACTATGAAGAAACATTTGCACCAGTGGCAAGGATGGAAGCCATCAGGATCTTCCTTGCTTTTGCAACCTACATGAACTTCAAGGTGTACCAAATGGATGTAAAAAGTGCATTCTTAAATGGCTCACTGAAAGAAGAAGTTTATGTTCAGCAATCTTCTGGATTTGAAAGCAATGAGTTTCCTGACTATGTCTGCAAGCTTAATAAAGCCCTTTATGGACTAAAACAAGCACCCAGGGCATGGTATGAAACTCTCTCAGCCTTCCTGATCCAAAACAAATTTGTCAGAGGCAAGATAGACAACACATTGTTTATCTATAGGACAAATGGTGATGTCAACCTTGTACAAGTATATGTGGATGATATCATATTTGGCTCAACAAGTTATAAACTTTGCAAACAGTTTGAAAAACTAATGGCAAAGAAATTTGAAATGAGCATGATGGGAGAACTGACTTACTTCCTTGGACTGCAAATCAAGCAGACTGATAAGGGAACCTCTATCAGTTAAGAGAAGTATGTCAGAAGCCTACTGAAGAAGTATGAGCTCAGTGACTGTGCCTCAGTCAAAACTCCCATGGTTCCACCAAACAACCTTTGTCCTGACCTTACTGGAAAACCAGTGAATCAAACTCTTTTCAGAGGAGTGATTGGGTCACTGATGTATCTACTTGCATCAAGGCCTGACATCCAATTCTCAGTCTGTTTGTGTGCCAGATATCAATCTGACCCAAGAGAATCTCATCTCACTGCTGTGAAAAGGATGCTCAGGTACCTGAAAGGTACTCCAAACCTTGGATTATACTATCCAAAATGTTCAGGCTTTGATCTCAAAGGATACTCAGACTTTGACCATGCTGGATGCAACATGGACAGAAAAAGCACCTCAGGCTCCTGCCAAATCCTTGGTGGAAAATTAGTCTGTTGGAGTGCTAAGAAGCAACAATCAGTTGCCATGTCCTCAGCAGAAGCTGGATATTTTGCAGCAGCCAGTTGTTGTGCAAATGTACTATGGATGAAAAGTCAACTCAGTGACTATGGAATCCAGTATAAGATGGTTCCCATCTTTTGTGATAACACAAGTGCAATTGCCATCTCAAACAACCCTGTTCTTCATCAGAGAACAAAACACATTGATATTAGATATCACTTCATCAGGGACCATGTCATGAATGGTGACATTGAATTACACTTCATTCCTACTGAATATCAGCTAGCTGATATATTCATCAAACCCTTGGATGAACCAACTTTCACAAAACTGAAAGCTGAATTAGGAATGTTGGATATTGAGAATCAGTCCACTGATTGAATCCATCCAACTAAGTGTAAATTCTGAAAATCTCAGGTCCCTGACTCAATGTGTTCCTCAGTGAGATAGATCACTGAATCACCTTCCCTGAACCCCTCACTGAATGAAAAGTCATTCAGGGCCCTCAAGATGAAATTCAATGCTAACTTAAATGCTCTAAGTATCTAGTTAGTAAATGTCCGAGGTTGGTAACTGAATACCTATTTAATATAGGAATATATGTTCCTTTGCCTTCTGGCATGCACCTCTTGGGCCCCCACTTACCCACTTGGCATTTAATGCCTCTTCTCACACATCAAATATGTGTGATGATGTAAACTCTACAAATTACATTTTTTGCAAACGGCACAACTGTTCACCTCGACTGTTGCGCAAAATACGGGAAAGTGGAGTGGTGGCAATTAATGCGGATCCCAAATGTTTTATACAAAACGGTTTTCAAAATTTTGAGAATAATCTGCTTAATACCTAAACCACCCTTCCCTCCACTTCCTTATAAATACCCCCAAACAAATCAACACACACACGTTTTTAGAAAATCTTAAGCAAACTCTTGCCCTTTTCTTTCAAAAACTATTGTGTGTGTGTTCTTCATCTTTGGAAAACCAGACCATCTTTTTGTCAAAACCAAGACTCTTTAAAAAAAATGGCTGCTTCTAAAGCTGTAACCTGCGCCCCAAATGTGGAATTCACAATGGAGGGCGTGGACATGACCAAAAATAACGTCGTAGGAAATTTTTCCGACCCCGAAATTTTTTGGGCGTACAAGAATGTGGTCAAATACCTTCAAAACTGCTTTCTTGCTACGGCGTTTACAAAAACCCCCTCAGTCATATATCATGACTATCTGAGGGAATTTTGGTGTACAACAATGGCAACAAGCCCTGATGACATCAAGGAGACCCAAATAACGTTCTTAGTGATGAACGGGAGAAGGACCCTCTCCCTGGATTACCCAACCTTTATCAAGGCCACAGGTCTTGATTTCACTGAGAACTTTGAACCTCAGCCCACTGACGCAGAAGTAAAGGCCGAATTGCTTTTACTAGGGCCACATGATGTAAAAAAATCCTGAAGTGGCCCCAGGAACCTTATTGGCCAAAGCACCAATAATTAAGACTTGGTTCCCTGCTGTCTGGAGGATCCTGATGACCTTTTTCATTCAGGTCCTTGGAGGCAATAAATCCTCCACGGAGCAATTGAATGCATCACAACAATTGATGGTGTTCAGCCTCCTGGAGGGTAGAAAGATAGACATCGGAGAGATAATCTTCCGAGACCTCGTAGCCAAGCTATCAGGAAAATCTAGGCAAAGACACATGTCTTACTCTAGGTTCATTTACTGTGCGCTACAGGACTTACTAGGCTCTGAATATGTTAGGCCAAACGTTGAGGGATCTAAACCTTACGTCTTACACAAAGCCAACTATTCAAGAGACCTTACTGAGGTACAACCAGTCCCCCTGACCACATACATGCTGATGGTCATTCAGGGGGCAAATGCTGTCTCACCAGTACCTTCTCCTACAAAGAAGGAGAAGAAGAAGAAGGCAGGGTCCAAGAAGGTGGTTAAACCCAAACCACTCGCCATTGAGACTTCTGCCTCAGATCCTAAAGAAAGGAAAACAACGGCTAAGACTTCTGAGACACCCATCACTGAGACCCTCTTGACCGTAAAACAAATGCCAATGGAGGGTACTGAGAAATCATCCTCAGTGTCCTCGGGAAAAACCTTTCCTCATGGCTCTACTGACATACACAAGTCAGTGGGGTTTGGAACCTTCACCCTTTCACATCCCGATGAAGGCATTAGTCAATCACAACCTTTTCCTGAGGGAGTACAGGGTCCTATACCCTCAGTGGAGCTGCACTACTCTGCTGAGAAGGGGACCCACACCCAATCACATCCTGTTTATGGTCCTGAGAAATCACACTCAGGATCTAAGGGAGAAACGGTCCCTAAATCCTCAGAAGGGCAGTAAAACCCTGATGGGAAGGGGGACCTCAACCAATCATTGCCTCATGATAGTACTGGAGAACACCCGCTAGTCCTTGAAGGCACTCAGGGGGACAAAGATTCAGAGGGATTAAAACCACCCGCTGATATGGAACCCACAACCCCCATGGCGAATCCAGTCACTTGGGAACTGACTCCACGTTCCAGGCTGAGAAAACCCACTCAGTTCACTTGGAGGGGTCAGGACCTGGCCACAACGAAGGCAAACCCTCTTATGAGGGGGAGCTGGATTCTTCCCTGGTTCCTACTCTGGCGGATCTTCAGAACTTAATAAATGATGTATCAGACGAAGAGATGGTAGATTTTGGGGACGAAGAAATTTTTGGTGCTGGGGAGGAAACGGAGACTAACACATACAATTCTCCTCAGCACACTGAACAACCATCTCCTCCTCCTGAGGAACAACCAGAGCCACTCACCCAACCATCAACATCATCATCATCATCATCATCATCAGGTCACTTATCTGCTCCTGCAACTCCTCAATACCTGCAGAAGTATGATAACATTCTTCCTCTCACGGAAAGGCAACTAGTGAAGTTCCTCCGGAAGGCCAACCATGCCCTCTTCCGTGAGATCACTGAAGAACAATGGAACCAGCATACTAAAGCGGGAGTCTCCTATGCCGACTTCAGGGCTACTGTTGAAACAACTCAGGCTGAAATTAGGACATCCCTGGATCATATGGGTTCTGAACAAGACAAGCAGCTCTCCAACATATTGAAGACTCTTGATTCGATTCTAGGAGGAATTCAGAGATGATCCAGCCCTGATCGCAAAGCTGACTGAGTATATGGATACTCAGAAGACCACCTCTACCAACATTACTGAACTGCTCAAGCTCCTGAAAGAGGTGGATCTTAAACCACTAAGGTCTCAGCAAAATTCAATTCAACAGTCAGTCGCCAGTTCCCAAGAGTGCCTGACCAAGATATCCACAACATTTGATCAGCTCTCCAACAAACATAATGAGCTGATCAACCATCATACCACCAAGGTCACTGAACTCGCAACAACTCAGGCTACAATGGCGGAAGTCCTCTCTGCCCTGAAAAATGAGACCTCAGATGTAAAGACTCCAGTATTCTATCTATTCTTCAGGTCTCTCTGGTAACCCCACCTCCTCAATCAACAGCTGCCTTTACTGAAGCTCCAGCATCTGTTAAGAGGGAGAAACTTGATGATCCTACTCCCGAACCTTCATCTTCTGCACTTGTTGTTGCAACAATCCCTGTACAACCTGTAGCAACATAAGTTCCTGAGTCCTCCACCAGTCAACCCCCTCCCATTGCCAAAGGGAAAGGAATCATGGTGACTGAAGAACCTCCTCAATCACAACTGGTGAAAGCATCAACAGAAAGGCATCCTGATCCAGACTCACCGTTTTGGTTCACCATAGATGATGGGAGCAAATTCTTTGAAACTCCGCAGGAAGTAGCCGAAGACCTGGATGAACAGGACAAAAGAAAGGCTGAGAAAAAGGATGAGCAACTCAACAGACCAATAATTGTTGAAGTTGCCAAGGAGGTAATAAAGGAAACTGATCAAGTCATCAAAGGGGATGAATTCCTCAAGCTTCAGGCCGACCGCATCAGGGAACACAATCAGCAGGTCAGGCTTAAAGATGAAAAGAGGAAGAGAACCTGTGAGAGGTATATGTGGCACATGACGAAGACCAAGAGAAAAGGCACCATCACTGATATGACCATTCACCTGACCAAGCCTATAAGCGTAACGGTTCACAGGGGGCCAAGAAAGTCTGAAGTAAAGAAACCCTTCAAGTTCTCAGACTATAGGCTAAGGGAATGGGACATGATGATGCCCATCCTGAGGAAGAAGCAAGGAAAGATTGTTCCTAGCCTTCTAAAGACCCTGAACTCCAAATATGAGGAACTGGAAAAGGTGGCTAAGAGTTTAGGAATAGATCATGAGAAGGCGCTTGCTTCTCAGGGACTGTCAATCCCTGAGCCTACTCAGAAGATTGGGAAGAAAAGGAAAGCTGTGGAACAGGATCCTGAACAGTTCAAAGCCGCCCTTCATTGCAACATGATTCCTCCTCAAGGAGTGAAATTTGTTCCCAATAAAGACATCAAGACTCCTGAGTATGGTATTTTCTTCGTTGATGAGTTTGGCCAACCGGCCTTCCAAAGGGTCAGTGACATACATTTTGTGGAAACGACTACTCTTCTGGCATACAAGCTAATGGCGATTCAAGAGAAGAGCCCTGAGAATGAAGAGTTTGTCAAGCTGTTGGATAGGATGATGAATGAGCGACCTGACAAAGAAGTGTTAGTGTCGAAGAAAGCTAAGTTGGAACTCATGGGTATCTTGGACCCTGAGTATTATGTTTAGATGTTAGGACTTTGTAGTGATACTAATAAAATGATGGCCCATATTTTGTTATATCAGTATCCTTTCATAGCTTTCTAGTAAATTCAGTATGAGAAGAAGCCCATTTGCTCACTCATAACTGATCAAAACACTTAGGCATAATTTATATCAAAATAGGGGGAGATTGTTGGGTCCGTCAGTACCCAAGCGTCCTGAAAACAGGATTTGGCCACAAATTAGCCAAGTGTTAATCAACCTTAAACACTCTCAAGTCACTGAGTAAACATTCACTTAGTGAGTTACCTTCAAGATGCTTAGGACGAGTCTAAGAAGAAAGATTCACCATTCAGTGAGGCGGAACTCCCTGAGTGTTACTTAAGCCAAAGAAGAAGGTAATGGGTTGATGAGTGTGTAAATACTCATCATTTTATACCCATAAAAGACATAAAAATGACCAAAAACACCCAGATTATACTGCAGATATCATTGGTTTGTGTTTTTATGTGTTTTAGGTACAAAGGATTGAAAACGGAACGAAAACGAGCATTTTTGGATCGACTTGGCAACAATTGTGCATTTGATCAAGTGAAGACAAAAGTCAAAGTCTACCTCCAAAAATACCAAAATGACACAAATGGTCCTTGGAAATAATTTTTATTTTTGGCAGCCTTGGTCCTTGGATTTTCAAATTATTACACAAATGGTCCTTAAAGTTTACACTTTTAAACTTTAAATCCTTTAAACTTAAACCATTTAAACCCAAAACAAATAATAAACCCAATCCAATCTTATCCTATCACCAGCCCACTTAAGCCCAACATTGAACCCGGATCCAACCCACACGTTTTTATCCAATACCAGGTTTGACCTGGTCAAACCCATCACCCTCAAAACTAATACCCGCCAAACCATACCACCATTCCCACCCTTATCCCTGACAATCCACCATCCTCACCCTGCTTCTTCAGCACTTCACCTACCTAGTCCAAAAGCATTTAATGCTTCTTTCCCATCACAAGTAATCCAGTACCAAGTGGGGTTTTCCACTTTATCTTTTTGGTGCCAAAATGGAGATTCAATGGCTGAGATAATTCCAACCCCATCCAACGGCTCAAAGCGAATCAGAGAAGTAGACAAAGGACATCCCAGCTTGGTTTTAGTATAAATACACCATTTTGTAGCCAATTTGGCAAGTAGTTTTTAATCCATAGTCGTAATGCTAGTTTAATCATCAGAAGTTGTAATCTCAAGCTTTCAGTTATTAATTCAAGTTGTTTTTAAGTTAATTGTTCTAGTTTAATTTAGTTGTGTACCAGTTTTCAAGTTTAATAAAAGATCAAAGTTTTTTGTTAATTCGTATTAAGCTCCCTAGTTGTTAAGAATCAATCACAAAGCCTCATTACCCTTGTTATAAGCTCATATAAGCTTATCATAGCTTATTGTAAGCTTATATTAGTTACAAACTGTTCTAACTCCAAAATACCAAAAAGTCAAAGTTAAAGGGAAATATAAGCACTTGGTGAATTAAGCTGGTTTTGGATGAGCTTATGGGTGTAATTGGCTCTTGTCAACAAGCTAGGGTTTGTGTGGTTAGTAGTTCCATCCTGATCTGAGCAAATGCACTTGTAAGCATTTTCCAATTTTTGCATTTTTTAGCTTATTACTGTTCATATGCAAATCATTTAACTTCAACCTAGCTTAATTTAACTAGTATAAGCTGATTTTCAGATATTTTGAGCCAATTTGATAGATATAATGGTTTTGCAATGACTGTGGTAATTTAAGGTTTCATAACTAATCAAAGTGGCTTAATTTAGCAATAAGCTAATTTAGACTTTTCTTGTGGCATTTATGTGTTTAACTCAGTGCATATAGAGGATAAACAAGAGTTGGTTTAGTTTTAGTTTGATTTGTGGCCTTTAGCTAGTTATCTCACTATTAACTGATCTCAGTAGCATAGCAGACTCCATGATGCTCTTTTAAGTGCTTATTTCAAATCCCCAATGCCTGATTTTTGGACTTATAAGTTGCTAGATATATCTCATTTTCTTGTCCATGATTTCCACCTTTAGTTCTAAGCTTATTGTAGCTTAAATATGCTTTCAAAAATCACATCAGTAAGCAATTAAGGCTGTAAATCAGTTTTTCATGTTTTTAGAATTTATTTTTGATTTTTAGTTTGTTCAATATAGATTAGAATAAGCTGAGATTTTGCATAATTAGACTTGGCTAGCTTGTCTATCTAATACTTTTTTTTTTGAACTTTAAGATTCTTCTTTGACTGCTTTTTCATGGCTTGAAAAAGCTCAAATTTGCCCTGTGTCATACCTAGATCAGCAGACCTCAGTCCTTTTTCCCATTAAGCTGAGCTTATTTGCTTATTGCCATAGCTTTTTCTGATTCCCATTGGCTTATCAGGTTAGTTTAAGTAGAAAACAGCTTTTTCCAGTTTCCATAAGCTCCTTAATAGTTTATTAGCTTATTTCTCTCAATTCCAAGTTTTATTTAAAGCTTAAAGCTAACTGATTAGTTTTAGTAGCTTTTTCCTAACTTATTTCTGAGTTCTAAAAATTTTCCCTTTTCAAAAGTTGCTTATTGTTGTTAGCTTTTTAAGTTTTTGAAAAAAAATAAAAATAAAAAATAATAAGTTAGCAAAAAGAGATCCAAGGGATTCGAACCCTGGACCTCTTGCTCACACACCCATCACACAACCATCTGCCCTAGGGACTTGTTTCAGTAAAGCCTTGCACCATTTTTCTTTTAAGCCTTTTCAGTCCATTTAGCTTATTCAAACAGTTGTGCTTATTCCAGCTTATCTGGATAAGCTGACATCTTGGACTTATTTTTCCTATAATCTGCTTGTCATTTAGGACTTTCCTTAAATTTTTCATAATTTTCCAAGTTCACTTAGTATTTTTAATTTATTTTTCTTCCTAATTTAGTTTTTAATTCATAATTAATTAAATAAAAGTCAAAAAAATAGAATTCTTTTTTCTAAAATTTTCTTTTATCAATTAGACTTAGTAAAATTAATTTCACATTGCTAGGGTTAATATTTCTTAGATTTCACGTTTTAGGTTCGGGATTTCCCGTTTTAAGCGCGTGTTTAGTTTTTCTTTTCGTTTTCGGCCTTGTGTGTTCTAGATTCATTGTTTCCTAGTTCATTTAAACGTTTTTAGTTAAAATTTCATTATTTTAGTTAAAAACCAAAAATCTCTTTGTTTCCACTATTCATCACACGACTCACGATCCAAATTCACAAATTCCATTCAATCCTTCGTTGGGGCTAACGACTCGGGTTTACATATTTCCTTTGTAAATCATTGGAAAAAAATACGTGTTGATTTTAACGAATCAAAATTTTGGCGCCGCTGCCGGGGAAGGTTGAAGCGAATTTTTAATTCTCGTTTGTCGATGCGTGTTTTGAAGACCCTTCTCCCGAGAAGTTATCGTTTTCTTCGTAAATATTTTCTTATTAAAACCCAAAAAGTTTTTCTTTTCAAATCTATTTTCCTTTTTCTTTTGTGTTCTTCAAATGTTTCTAAATCTTGAAAACCAAAAATATTATTCTCATTCCTCTTATTCGTTTAATTCTTTATCTCTCACCCTCTGTCCGTTTAATTCTATTTACTTCTTATCCCTCCTTAATGTTTAATTCTTATGTCGTCACTCGACTATCACTGCTTTCATTGTAAAAATCCAGTGGGTGATGATCTTCGTTGTTCCAAGTGTTCGTGTGAGCGGTGTGGAAATAATGCACCAGACGGATCTTGTTATTGGTGTGAATTATCCATCAAATCAAATCCTAATTCCGTCGATAATTCTCAAGGTTTTTCGACTACCCTCCACACTCCCAGCCATCTCCAATCAATCAGAAAATTGCTTTAATTGTGGAGATCCGTCGGGAGATGATTCATTTTGTGAACGATGTTTTTGCAAGAAATGTGGGTTTACTCATGAACTTGGTGTATGTTGCACTTCTGAAATCGAAAATACATTTACTTATCCAAATTTCAAAACGATTTCAACTCCCCTCCTCAGGATTCATTTGGGCAAGATCCGTGCTATCAAAACTTCAATGATGCATCATTTCAGAATGTGCCAAATGATCTTTGTGCTAATTGTGGAGGTTGTCCTCATCCGGAATTTGATTGTCAAACGGGAAACATGCTTGTCTATGAGCAGGACCCTTATAACAATCAACATCATCCGATTTTGACCAACCTTCACAACACACTCAGCACCTTCTTCAAAGCGAGTTAACTAGAGCTGAATTGATCACTAAAGTGATTATTTCTCAAAATCAACTCAACATGGACTTTCAAACTGAAATAGACGGTCTTAAGGAGATGATTTTTAGAAAACAAGCTCCTCCCATTAACTTATCTTACTCACAAGATCGTCATGGAAAATCTATGGAAGATTTACTCGCCGTAGAACGAGCAGCACAAAAGCGTTTCTTGTTTAATCAGGCTTGCATGCTCGATGACGAAGATGAGGACTACGAGGAGAGTGCTATTCTTATGAATAATACCATTTTTCAACTCCCTCAGTCTATTGCAACCACATCCACATCACCTACTTTGGACTCCGAGGACTCTCTCATTATGGGGGATGAGCATCTTAGCGCTATTCCTGAAAAGGAATCGGACGAATTTATAAAGTCTAGTGTTGAGAACCTTATCCCAATCCCAAGTGCGTCCGAGGATCTTTCCAATAATATGTGTGATATGCCTTTTGAGGATAATTCTCCTTCTTTTGAAACTTTAAAAGATCATTTTGAGATTTCCTCCAATTATAACAATGATGGTACTTCAAGTGATGACGATTCTTTATCTTGTAAAGACATCGATTATGTTGAGGCATCACCTCCCCACTCTGAGCTCACCAGCTTAGAGGAAGTGAAGGATTTTGTCCCCAAAGATGGAGAGATTGACACAGATGTTCTGATAATCAAGGACGATACACTCCGTGAAAAATTATTGAATGTCAATCTTCTCATTTCCAAGATCGAATCATTAAATCCAACTCCATCCACTGACTCAGTGCTTAAATGTCCCCCCTCATTTCTCGTTGAGGATAGTGATTTTTTCTCGAGTGGCAGTCCCACTTCTCATCCCGATCTTTCTATCTCGACTTACGAGCCATTTTGCTTTGATATCAATCATACGGAAGAGACAAGTCGTGGCAGTACCACTACTCATGCTTATATCTCTCCTCCTGAGTATGATTCGTTTTCCTTTGATCATGATCCTGAGAAGTTCTCCGGTGAACTCTCTCATGATATATCTCCTCCGGAATATGATCATTTCTATTTTGATCTTGAGGATGATATTGGCTTGGAGGGAGGTGTACTCTATCATAAGAGTTTGCTTATTGATGATACTACCCTCACCCTTCCTCCTGAGATGTCTACATTTGAGGATGAAGAATGGATCTTGATTGTTATCAAAATCTTTCTTTCTTTTCTCAAATATCTTGTGACTTCTCTTCTTCTTCACTCGTTCGGGAGTGAGGATACCATTTTTGACCCCGACATCTCCACTGATAGTTTCTATTACTTAGAGCCGGGTGTATCTCATCGGAGTGGAACTTTCAAGTACTTCAATGTTTATCCAAACATTTCGAATGAAAGTCCGATGGAGATTTTCTTTTCCACATGCTTCCCCAAGAACAAATGAATTCGGGGTCGAGTCAAGCTAGTGACTCGGTTAACAAAAACATTAGCACCACATGGGTGTCAACCCATGTTTCTGACTTCTTTCTATTTTCTGACACTAAGTGTGGGGGGATTCCTCTACTGTTCTTTGTTTGTATGTTGTTTGCTGTTGTTTGCAGGTTTCCCTTAGATCGTGATGATTGATGCGCCTGTTTTCAATCCAGCCGCCCAATATCCGATCTTGTTGCTAATGATTATCTAGGGATATCTTTTTAATCCTGTTTGTGAAAAAGAGAGATTTCTGTCACACACTTGGCTATTAATATTACCTTTTTACGTTCTAAGTGTCGGCATAATAGCCGGTACTTTGAATATTGAGGGCAATATTCAATTCTAAGTGTGGGGGGGAATTCTCGCGAATTTTGTTACATTTGTACCTTCTAGTGCCCTAGTACCCCCGTTTTGGCCAAAATTTTAATTTTTTTTTTTTTAGTTTTTAGATAAGAAATTGCAATAAAAAAAGAAGTGTTTAGTCTTGATTAGGTTAGAACAAAGGGAATCCCGACTCTGCCAGAGTATTGATCTGGCTGCTTCCTTAACGATTAGACTAAGATTTTACGATATGTGCAAATGAAAATGCTAAGCGTAGAATAGTTGGTTTTCTTTAGAGCTTATACAAGTAATCTATGGCTTTTCCTCCCAGGAGCTCCTAATCTGACTTAATAAGTGCTTATTTTCAAACATTTGAACACACAAAATCATCTTTTTTATACGATTTTGAAAAATACTAGTTCAAAGCTTTATTTAAACTTCGGAACAAGCATATGTCATAGTAATGCAAAATGAAAGTGAGACGTTGCTTGAAAGTTGCAAAAGTTAAGTAATAAATGTATGTGCTAAAAAAGCTACGGTTCAAGATCGGCCCTTGGATCCTTATTTCCGGAAGGCGTTTAGGTCTTGGCTACCCTCTTACACCGGCCCTTGGACCTCTAATTCAGGAATGTGTGAGGTCTTGGTCTAACACCCTTGGATCCTCATTTCAGGAATGTTTAGAGTCTTGGAACTCTCCGTTGTAACGGCCCTTGGATCCTTTATTCCGGAAGGTGTTAGGTCTTGGTTCCCGTGAAACTCCGTTAGTTTATGTTGCACAAGTAAAAAAAAATGATGATGAAAAAAATGAAAAGAAAAAAAAAGATAATAAAATGGAATGATATTGCAAAATGCAATAAGTTTTGATGTATTGAATAAAGTTTTGAAACTTGCTTGTTGTAAATTTTAAATTTATCTTTCAACTAGTATTAGTCAAAATCTTATAAAAACGTCGATTTTTGTGATCAAAATTTTGAAAATCAAGCACATTCACCTAACTTGAATAAATATGGGAGTGAAAAGTTAAGTCTCGGCTTACATAGATTATTAGTATAAGTAGTGTTAGCATTTTACAAAAACATTTGCACATTGAGTTTAAGCTTAGTTGGGAGTATAAAAAAGAGGATGACGATTTCAATTCCCTGGAGACACCCATTTTGTGTGAATCCCGTTCCATGATACCATTTTTGAAAATCAAGCATGTTATTTATTTTTGTTCTAATTTAAATTTCTTGCATTGTATATAAAAAAATCAAAACGGGGTATGCGTGATATTCTTTTAATTCTTTCATTACTTTATATGATCGGATTGCTAGGGACTAGCAATAGTTTAGTGTGGGGGATTGATGAATGTGTAAATACTCAACATTTAATACCCATAAAAGACATAAAATTGACCAAAAACACCCAGATTATACTGCAGATATCTTTGGTTTGTGTTTTTATGTGTTTCAGGTACAAAGGATTGAAAACGGAACGAAAACGAGCATTTTTGGATCGACATGGCAGCAATTGTGCATTTGATCAAGTGAAGACAAAAGTCAAAGTCAAAAGTCAAAGTCAACCTCCAAAAATACCAAAATGACACAAATGGTCCTTGGAAATAATTTTTATTTTTGGCAGCCTTAGTCCTTGGATTTTCAAATTATTACACAAATGGTCCTTAAAGTTTTGATGCGCGTGATGTGTCGTTGCGGTTTAGCAGTATTAATGCCTACTCAAGTTTTAAATTTATATTTAGCCGACTTATCAATAACACACACACTTAACGAGCAGTGTACCCGGTAAGTATGAATATAATGGTAAGTAGAGTGTCGATCACTAAGAGTGAAACGTATTATCTAGTTATTCAAATCAGTATTTTAATATCTTAAGTTAGCTATACAACCTAATCTAACGCAAGGGGGTTTCAGCCTGAGAGACTGGCACGGTTTGGTTATGATTAAATAGTAAACTAAACTAATGAGCACGAATCAGCGATTAGCACACACGTACACAGATAGATACTTGAGACAATAAGAAGACCTGTCCTGATAATTAAGTAGCTTGTCACTTGTTTTATTGCTAGTTTTATATGAAGTGTATATAATTAACCCTTTCTCGTTGGCTCTAATCTTATCGGCGAGTAAACCCTTAATGATCACTTATGTCTATCCCACTATCCTAGAAACGATAGAATAAATAGGCGAGGAAGGGGCATGGCGACCCAAGCAATGCTCAGCTAGACACAGAGGTTATCAATGCACTAATAAAAGTCACCAAAGACATCAACATATAAACTTTAATTAATGGGAAAGCAATTTTAAGGGGTGGACATGATATTCCGTAGTCACATGACATCAGCCCATCAATCCTGATGAATTAAAGTGTACTAATACAATAAAACAAAACTACTTAATGAATTGAATACATGCAGGACCTTCTTACAGCTCTTGTATCTTCGTTCAGGGTGTGTCTTGTGCTGCTAATACGTCTGAATTCGTCTCCTAGGGTTCTTCTGTCTTCGGTCTCTAAAGTCTAGTCCCTCGAAATTCGTCTGGCCTTGGGGTATTTATAGTTTCTGTCTGAGGGTTAGATGCGGCGCATAGGATAAGTAGATGCGGCGCATTGACTTAACTTCGCGTGGGGTCCAAGATTAATATATTCAGGAATATTCGTACACCGCCTTAAGATGCGGCGTAACTCCATTTCTCTATGCGGCGCATGTCCTTTGCTGTCTTGGATTGTAACTTTTGAAATCTTGATAGTGATACGCCGTATGTAAGAAGTATGTTGCGGCGTATCTGGAGCAGAATGATCTTGATCTTGTACATTTCAGTAGACTCTTAACATCTTGCTTGTTTTGCTCCATAATTAGTCCAAAATCGCCAAGTTTCACATAATACTTGTTTTTACCTGAGAATTACAAAAGTAAACATTAACGTACCAATTCTCATATATAATATAATAAAACAAGTCAAATAAATAGGACAAATGATGACAATAAAATGTACTTATTTGAGTTCATCAAATATCCCCCCACTTGAACTTTACTTGTCCCCAAGTAAACCTTAGAATAAATCTTATGAAAATGTATCCTAAAAGATATTAGGATTTATTTTTATATTTAAGCATGTATTCGTTTTGTCATAATTGCACAACCAAACACTTAACGAATTAGAAATAGAATAAAATATTTTGATAAAAGCAAATCTAATCGTTTAACTGTCCAGTCGTGACGAATATTCTATCATAAGCTTGGCAAGTATACGCATCTCCCCCACTAAAGCCAAGGAATAACAAGTCTAAAGCGGTAAAAAGGGTTTGTTGGTTAAGGGTTAATCATTCTTCTTAATCTCTATCGATCTCAAATTCCAGAAAAGGCGACAAAATCACAAATACATGATCGAATCCACGACCACGATACCTGCAATTGCTCAAATCCTTAACTCGAATGGGCTAAAGATAGGACCAAGTAATCTTCACCAATAATATTATATCAAAATGGGCGACAAAATCATAAATACATAGCCGAATCCACGACTACGATACTTAAGATTGCTCAAATCCCTAATCTCAATAAATCAAAGGTTTGGATAAAGAATGATATAGGGTATGGATAATATTTGGGATACAAATTGGTGTAAAATGAAAAATAAACAAAACAGATAAATTAAAATCCTAAGTGTGGTAAATTACTTTCCCAACCATCCCATGAATAAGACTCATATCATTGAATAACTCACGCTTTAACACTTGAAACACACGCTTTAGGTAGACACGAATTATACTCAACAAGATCTCAATCAAAGAATAACCTTAGTTGGCGTTCCCATAACGGCCAACTCCCATTCAATCCATAAATATAATATACAACAAAAATAGTGGTGATATCGCCCACTTAATACAAAACTTTACATAAGTTGGTTAAAACAAACTTCCAACTTTTCCTTTTTTTTTTACATCAACATATATGTGTAAAATTTCACAACTTTTCTATCACTATCTTTCCGGATAATTTTTTCATACTTTTCATACTTTCAGAAATAACTGTAATAGTGAAAGTAGTAAACACACGAAAAATAAACTCAAAGATATACAATATTTACTTTCATACCAATTGCATTGTGCAATTTCCTGACTCAACCAAAGATAATGAATTACGCACGCGAACACAGGTAATGTAAGGAAACACACTTTGCCTAAAGCAATTAACCACGGATTTTAATCTACAGGGTAGGCTAAGGTGTAAGGGTGTAACGAAACATTATAACAAAGGTGTAAGAAACGAAAGGAATGGCTCTGATTGTTTTTCTAAGGGTATCTTACTCTAAAAGTGAGAGTAACAAAGGGTTTATACGGGGGTTAACTAACCAATGTAGTTAGTTAATATCACATAACATATAAAGGCTATTTGGGTGTAATCCTAGAAATTTACCAATTTAGACAAGTCATTCCAATTATATAGATAATACTTATTATGGTGGTCTCGAATGGTATACAAGCCAAGTTCTAAAGTTTACAAGTCACCGGCACACTCATAGATTTGTGAATTTTGAAAAGTTCACAATTTTTGGAAATAATGTTATGTGTGCAGCTATGTAATTTAGACTTTAGACAAAAACATGCTAAAAAATTTTAAATTTTGATATATTAAGCGCATATTAAGCATATTTTGCAAAAGTTTAGGATAAGTAAGTGTTCTAATTCTCCAATCCCCCCACTTAAGTTAAACAACGTCCTCGTTGTTTGTATTAAAGGTTAAAAACTGGAAAATAAAAGAATTAGAACAGAAAAACTCCCCTGAGATTTGCTCGGTATGATCCTCCATTATTTGTATAAGAGCAAAAATCAACTTTCTTGTGAATTAGAACGTTTAAGCTTCAAAAATGATGTATCCACAGAAATGCAGGAATCTATAATACCATTCAGACTTTAACACACCTGAGTTAAGAAGGTTCAAACTTGCATAATACATTAGTAGTTAGAAAAAAATAAAACTTAAAAAATTAAAATGAAAATCATCAGGTCAGTCGATACGCCGTATCTTATGGAAGAAGATACGCCGTATCGAGCCTGGAATAAATACGAAATAAAATAAAATAAAGGATAGGATGCGTCGCATCTGTTTTACTAGATGCGGCGCATGTATTTACCAAACAGATTGTTAACAGTCTGTTGTAAAATGGGCTCGTTCCCCGGTTTACCTCTCGGGTTCTCTCGTTCACTCGTGCTGAACTTAATGCCAGTCTTCATCAAATATAACAAGAAACATAAACTGGAACATTAGATAAATACATGATAATATAATTCAATACAATCCCAAAAATGATAAATATAATGTATGAGGAATAATGTCTATAAAATCGAGCACATGAGATCATGGGTCTGTGAGGTCGTCTCCTGCAGGTGAGCGGGTCCCGGAGGTGCTGGCATCGTCGGTCCTGGGTCGGACTCTGCGAGGGAGACGAGAGTATCGGATCATGCCCCTGACGTGTGTACCATCTGGGAGATGATGGCTCGTGCCCTGATGCTCTAGGAGCTGACTCACACTCTCCACTAGCCAACCTAAGTCCCTCCTAATTATAGTGAGGTCGGCTCTCATCCCGTCGACTACGCCTCTCAAAGCTCTAACCTCCCCCTCAACTAGCTCAACTCTCTGCCCCACTGTACGTGAAACTGGTGGCTGGGGTGCTGGTGCCTCCTCCTCTTGGGCTGGAGCAGCAGCCGAAGCTCCCTGGGGACCTCCCTGCTCAGCCTCTACCTCTACTGGTCTTGCGGGGCCCAATGCCACCCAGTAACATCCCCCCATAACCATCTCACATATCCCCAACCTGACCAAATAATCCTGCCCAATAATCGGTAGACTGGTCACCTCAAACTCATCATCATCATCCCTCACAACCATCTCCAGCCTATCATGAAGACTACCAATCGCATTCCCTCCGTCAATCAACCCAACATCCGCAAAATCCAAAACCGAGACTCTAAAGATTTTCCTAAAGAAAATCGATCTAAGTCTCTGCACATAATCGGCCTCAGTATCTACTGTCAGTCCCATGGTCTCGAAACGGAGCCACATGTGCCTGCGTGCAGCAACCGGTAGTTCCATCTGAAATAAATTTTAAATGTTAGAAAGCAGTTCTGAAGTGAGGTTGATACGGCGCATCTGATAAATCAGTGCGGCGTATCTATGCTGCATAAAAGAGATGCGGAGCAAGCAATAGAATACGGCGTATGGGGGATGCGTCGTATCTAAGTTAAGTAATACGGCGTATATGGAAGTATTTAAATTGGAAATAGGTTGTTACGCCGCATCAAGTAACTTAGATGCGCCGCATCTAGCAATATATCAGTATAAAATAGAGGGGGTCAGGCACGTTTTCCAAGAATCTGGACCCGTGACGTTAACTCCCACTTAACATCACAGTTCCATTTATCCCAATATCATTATCTAAAACTTCCTGTTACATCATTTTCCCTCCAAAGTTCAAAAATAATCCCCCGAACCCTAATTTTCATTCGAATCAAAGTGGTTTTTAATTCAATAGTCTATCAAAAATTAACATAGGGGAATTCATCTAGTCCAAGTTCTAATCAAATCCCTTAAATCTTTTAAGCCCTAATCGAATTATTGCATAAACCCTAATTTTTAAATTGAACAAAATTAAATAGAATAATCACCTTAAATTATGATTAGGATTCGGTCTAGAGTTCGGATTAGAAGGTTTTGATTCGAGAAAAGCACTTCGGATTTAGGGGTTTAATTAGGTGCGTTTTTAACAGTGTGTGAATGAGGTAAGAAATTGAAATCCGGCGCATCTCTTTCATATTTATAGGGTAAATACGATGCGCCGCATCGCATAATTGTTATGCGCCGTATCTGTCTAAATTTGTTGATTGGTCAATAAGTGTTAATTAGTCAGAGATACGGCGCTTAGAAAACTTAGATCCACCGTATTGTTGCGATAGTGAACTAAATTTAAATAAGGAACGTACCTTGGTCTCCGCAACACATTTCCTTGCACATCAAATTGGGGTAAAACGGTATACCATATGATATATATAAATTCAAGATAAGAGCAATAAGCATATCCGTTTTATTAATGATTATAATCTTTATTGTTTAGTGGATAATGATTTACTCCAAGGTTAGGAGCAAATATCGTTTTAAGCTTACAAAATTGAGATTATATTCGGGAGAGGTTTCGTAGAGAACTCTCTATAAGGCTAGGTAAATTATTGTAGAGGATACCTGGAATTCTATTTCAAGAATTTTAAGATACTCAATGTTACCAGTACTGAATTCTCCTCCACTCTTGTCATCTTATTACAGCCTTTCAATCATCTAAGGTTTGATTACCCCAGCTAGCGTCTCTTGGTTAGGTTCAGAATGTAATCTTCCATAGTGATGCTTAAGCCATCATTTATCCTGAAAGTAAACCAACTTGTGCACGAGAGTAGTGGAATGATCAAAGTGAATATCAAAAATCAACTATATTTATTGAATTAAATGCGTCGTATTAACAAAAGCTAATGCGCCGTATTTTCGTTACGTTTCAAAATACAAGATTTTTGATTTAGAAGATGCGCCGTATCGATTAAGATCGATGCGTCGTATCTGTTTAATAATTCGAAAACTGTTTTTAATTTAAATAGACAATACGCCGTATCTGGTAAAACAGATGCGTCGTATGGCGTTAGGGTTTAGAAAAATTTCTTATTAAAAACAGAATACGCCGTATCTTGGGGAAAAGATGCGTCGTACTCGAATTTATTAAACGCGTTGTATTTTATAAAAATTAAACGCAATACGCCGTATCTGTGAAAACAGATGCGCCGTATCGTTTGTATCAGCACAGTACAACGATAGCAGAATGCAGAAAAAAAATAAAATCAAAACTAAAAACAAACAAAAAGAAACAAAAATTAAAGAAAATAAAAAACACACAAAAACAGAAAATATGCAAATAATACAATGAATGCAATTTATCTATTATATAACAGAGTTAGTGGTTAGAATCTAAAAATTAAAAAGAAAAACCTAATTAAAATACTAATCAAATTAACTGATAATAACAATTCACTCCCGGCAACGGCGCCAAAAACTTGATGCGTGCGCGATGTGTGTCGTTGCGGTTTAGCAGTATTAATGTCTACTCAAGTTTTAAATTTATATTTATCCGACTTATCAATAACACACACACTTAACGAGCAGTGTACCCGGTCAGTATGAATATAATGATAACTAGAGTGTCGATCACTAAGAGTGGAACGTATTATCTAGTTATTCTAATCAGTATTTTAATATCTTAAGTTAGCTATACAACCTAATCTAACGCAAGGGGGTTTCAGCCTGAGAGACTGGCACAGTTTGGTTATGATTAAATAATAAACTAAACTAATGAGCACGAATCAGCGATTAGCACACACGTACACAGATAGATACTTGAGACAATAAGAAGACCTGTCCTGATAATTAAGTAGCTTGTCACTTGTTTTATTGCTAGTTTTATATGAAGTGTATATAATTAACCCTTTCTCGTTGGCTCTAATCTTATCGGCGAGTAAACCCTTAATGATCACTTATGTCTATCCCACTATCCTAGAAACGATAGAATAAATAGGCGAGGAAGGGGCATGGCGACCCAAGCAATGCTCAGCTAGACACAGAGGTTATCAATGCACTAATAAAAGTCACCAAAGACAGCAACATATAAACTTTAATTAATGGGAAAGCAATTTTAAGGGGTGGACATGATATTCCGTAGTCACATGACATCAGCCCATCAATCCTGATGAATTAAAGTGTACTAATACAATAAAACAAAACTACTTAATGAATTGAATACATGCAGGACCTTCTTACAGCTCTTGTATCTTCGTTCAGGGTGTGTCTTGTGCTGCTAATACGTCTGAATTCGTCTCCTAGGGTTCTCCTGTCTTCGGTCTCTAAAGTCTAGTCCCTCGAAATTCGTCTGGCCTTGGGGTATTGATGAACTCAAATAAGTACATTTTATTACTATCATTTATCCTATTAATTTGACTTGTTTTACTATATTATGTATGAGGATTGATACTTAATCGTTTACTTTTGTAATTCTCAGGTAAAAACAAGCATTTGGTGAAACTTAGCGATTATGGACTAAAAACGGAGTAAAATGATCAAGATTGGAATTGGTTGTTGGAATAAAGAGAATGAAGACCACTGCCTGACTTTGAAGAATGCGCCGCATGGATTTATCCCATGCGCCGCATATGAAACTTTGGTCAACGAAGAATAACCAACTTGTTCTGCTCCAGATGCGCCGCATCTCACTCATTACATGCGCCGCATCACTATCAATATTTCACCAGATACGATCCAAGATGCAAGAGGACATGCGCCGCATCCAAAGATGAAGATACGCCGCATCTTCTGGCGGTGTACGAATATTCCTGAATATTATAATCTTGGACCCCACGCGAAGTTAAGTACATGCGCCGCATCTACTTACTAGATGCGCCGCATCTTACCCTCAGACAGAAACTATAAATACCCCAAAGACCAGACGAATTAAGAGTTCCGAAGTTTTAACAGAAGACCGAAGACCAGAAACCAAGGACGAATTCAGTCAAGGCAGCAGCACAAGACACACCCAAATCAAAGATACAAGAGCTGTAAGAAGGTGCTGCATGTGTTTAATTCATTAAGTAGTTTTGTTTTATTGTGTTAGTAAACTTTAATTCATCAAGATTGGTGGCTTGTGTAATGTGACAACGGAAAGGTTGCACTCCCTTAAAACTGCTTTCTCATCAATTAAAGTTTATATGTTAGTGTCATTGGTGACTTTTATTAGTGAATTGATAACCTCTGTGGCTAGCTGAGCGTTGATCGGGTCGCCATGCCTCTGCCCTCGCCTGTTTATTAGATGCCTATGCATTCTATGGTCTGTAGAAAAGTAGGAGAAAGATAAAAAGGATAGTCATAAGTAATCATTAAGGGTTTACTCGCCGATAAGATTAGAACCAACGAGAAAGGACTTAATCTCGGTGCGTTGCATCGAACTATACACTTCATATAACACTAGCAATAAAACAAGTGACAAACTACTTATCATAAGGACAGCCCTCTTATTGTCTCGAGTATTTATCTGTGTACGTGTGTGCTACTTGCTGATTCGTGCCTATTGGTTTAGTTTATTATTTAATTGCAACCAAATCGTGCCAGTCTCTCAGGCTGAACCCCCTTGCGTTAGATTAGATTGTATAGCTAACTTAATATATTAAAATACTGATTAGAATAACTAGGTAATACGTTCCACTCTTAGTGATCGACACTCTACTTACCATTATATTCATACTGACCGGGTACACTGCTCGTTAAGTGTGTGTGTTATTGATAAGTCGGCTAAATATAAATTTAAAACTTGAGTAGGCATTAAAACTGCTAAACCGCAACGACACGCTACACGCATCAAGTATTTATAGTTTCTGTCTGAGGGTTAGATGCGGCGCATAGGATAAGTAGATGCGGCGCATTGACTTAACTTCGCGTGGGGTCCAAGATTAATATATTCAGGAATATTCGTACACCGCCTTAATATGCGGCGTAACTCCATTTCTCTATGCGGCGCATGTCCTTTGCTGTCTTGGATTGTAACTTGTGAAATCTTGATAGTGATACGCCGTATGTAAGAAGTATGTTGCGGCGTATCTGGAGCAGAATGATCTTGATCTTGTACATTTTAGTAGACTCTTAACATCCTGCTTGTTTTGCTCCATAATTAGTCCAAAATCGCCAAGTTTCACATAATACTTGTTTTTACCTGAGAATTACAAAAGTAAACATTAACGTACCAATTCTCATATATAATATAATAAAACAAGTCAAATAAATAGGACAAATGATGATAATAAAATGTACTATTTGAGTTCATCAAGTTTACACTTTTAAACTTTAAATCCTTTAAACTTAAACCATTTAAACCCAAAACAAATAATAAACCCAATCCAATCTTATCCTATCTCCAGCCCACTCAAGCCCAACATTAAACCCGGATCCAACCCACACGTTTTTATCCAATACCAGGTTTGACCTGGTCAAACCCATCACCCTCAAAACTAATACCAGCCAAACCATACCACCATTCCCACCCGTATCCCTGAAAATCCACCATCCTCACCCTGCTTCTTCAGCACTTCACCTACCCAGTCCAAAAGCATTTAATGCTTCTTTCCCATCACAAGTAATCCAGTACCAAGTGGGGTTTTCCACTATATCTTTTTGGCGCCAAAATGGAGATTGAATGGCTGAGATAATTCCAACCCCATCCAACGGCTCAAAACGAATTAGAGAAGTAGACAAAGGACATCCCAACTTGGTTTTAGTATAAATACACCCTTTTGTAGCCAATTTGGCAAGTAGTTTTTAATACATAGTCGTAATGCTAGTTTAATCATCAGAAGTTGTAATTTCAAGCTTTCAGTTATTAATTCAAGTTGTTTTTAAGTTAATTGTTCTAGTTTAATTTAGTTGTGTACCAGTTTTCAAGTTTAATAAAAGATCAAAGTTTTTTGTTAATTCGTATTAAGCTCCCTAGTTGTTAAGAATCAATCACAAAGCCTCATTACCCTTGTTATAAGCTCATATAAGCTTATTGTAAGCTTATATTAGTTACATACTGTTCTAACTCCAAAATACCAAAAAGTCAACAAAAAGTCAAAGTTAAAGGGAAATATAAGCACTTGGTGAATTAAGCTGGTTTTGGATGAGCTTATGGGTGTAATTGGCTCTTGTCAACAAGCTAGGGTTTGTGTGGTTAGTAGTTCCATCCTGATCTGAGCAAATGCACTTGTAAGCATTTTCCAATTTTTGCATTTTTTAGCTTATTACTGTTCATATGCAAATCATTTAACTTCAACCTAGCTTAATTTAACTAGTATAAGCTGATTTTCAGATATTTTGAGCCAATTTGATAGATATAATGGTTTTGCAATGACTGTGGTAATTTAAGGTTTCATAACTAATCAAAGTGGCTTAATTTAGCAATAAGCTAATTTAGACTTTTATTGTGGCATTTATGTGTTTAACTCAGTGCATATAGAGGATAAACAAGAGTTGGTTTAGTTTTAGTTTGATTTGTGGCCTTTAGCTAGTTATCTCACTATTAACTGATCTCAGTAGCATAGCAGACTACATGATGCTCTTTTACGTGCTTATTTCAAATCCCTAATGCCTGATTTTTAGACTTATAAGTTGCTAGATATATCTCATTTTCTTGTCCATGATTTCCACCTTTAGTTCTTAGCTTATTTTAGCTTAAATCTGCTTTCAAAAATCACATCAGTAAGCAATTAGGGCTGCAAATCAGTTTTTCATGTTTTTAGAATTTATTTTTGATTTTTAGTTTGTTCAATATAGATTAGAATAAGCTGAGAAGTCTTATCGGGCCAGAAGCGAACCTTCCCTAAAACGGCTTAAAGTCAAGAAGTGTCATAGCTGACACTAGGAAAGACTTTTTAGCTTATTCCTATTGGTTCTTGGAAATGAAAAATACTGTTGTATTTTTCAGACATGCTAGGTTATTCTTTTTGTATTTTTTAATCATAGGTGCTCTTTTATACTTGTGTATAAGTAGGAACAGATAGAGAAAAGTGGGATGAGTTTTTGTTCATTAAAAGCTTAAACTTTCTCAAAACCACTTTTTTCCTCTAAAGAGCAACCACATCCCAGAGATAGCTCAGTGGGTCTTTGTTGTTGTCACTCAAGAACAAACTTGAATTTAGAGAGGAGAACACACCATACATTGTCTATTCGATCCCAAATGTTTATTTTCGCAAACACTTGGGTAATAGATTCTTTTGATTGATTTCTAATAAGAATTTAAACGTTGAAAAACTTTTGTTTTTATATTTACGTTTTACTTATTTGTTTAAATTAATCATTAAGTTAATTCAGTCATAGAACACAATTAGATTAACTTTGTAGTTACTTCTACTTGTGTAACGGGAACAACAATATCATTCATTCACATCACAATCCAATTCGTTATCCAATATTCTTTCACAATCACTATTTACAACATGTCAATCTTAAACCATTGAAATCTCAGACTTCCCTATTATTAAGGTCGTGTGTTGGAGTCGTTACCGTGATACTTTTGACATAACTTTACTTTGACCTTTACAGCTAAGGTGAGTCGTAGCCTCTACTCTTTTAATACTTGTTTTATACTTTTTGGGGGAGATACATGCTCAACTATATTTATTTACTTTTTTAAGTTCTCTAGAAACTTTCACGGTTCACCGTGAGTCATAGACCCACTTTTACTCTTTTATTCATTTTAAACTACTTGGGGGAGATACATGCTTAAACTACTTTACTCGTTTATCAAATACATGATTTATGCAATTACTCAAAACATTTTTACTTTTGTGATACTCTACGCTTTTATACTTTTTGGACATGATGTGTAGTTTTATTACGATATGTGCCTTAATGGGTTAAACTTATTCTATATTCATTATTCTTAGCAACTGTTTAAATCTTGGATAGGAGCCGATTGAGAGGTATTGATAGTAACTATCGGGCCGATGCAGTCAGGAGATTCTTGCAGTTATAATCACTTTATATATTTGATTATATATCGTAGATTCACATATGTTCGTATAATTTCCTAATCTTAATTTGGCAGTGGGTTGTAAACACAGGTTGCAAGTCTTGTATGGGCGGGACTTGGGACTGAGTGGATTTACAATGCCTTTACGGTGGAAACTTTATTCATTATATTTTAGCTGTGGGTTGTAAACTGTAATAATCAAGAACAAGATCAGGAGGTTAAGGGAACTCAAAATAAAGATTAAACATGGTATTATTAGATTAAAGAATGGGGGAGGTGTGTGTGTTTTCTAGAGATAGAAAGTAAAGAAACCACACACACCTCCAAGGTTACAATGAGAATCCCTAACCCTCCTAGTTGAGACTAGGAGGGTATTTATACAAATATACAAGCCTAACTTTACTCTATGGCAAAACTAGACCTTGTACTTAAATACTATGCAATTCCCGAGTATAACATAACTTTAAAGGCTAACAATCTCTCCCCAAAGTGTTGTTATACGGGAATTGCTTACAATGTTCCCTACAAGTAAAATTAAATACAAAACATAAATGCAACAGCTTTGAGAATGGTCTTTAAACTTCATTACATCGTTCAGCTTGCAGAATCTTCTCAACTGTCATTTCTTTTACTTGCAGAAGAACAATGTGAGCAAATCTAATTAGGGTAAGGATATTGGTGATTAAACCTAGCTTTTCACTCTCCCCTAGTTAGTGCTCTCTCCCAAACTGACAACCTTTCTGAATGCCCTGAATTCTGAAGAATTCTTTTGATAAATGAATGCCCTGAATTCTGAAGAAGTCTTTTGTTAATTAAATGCATTCCGTCTTTAGTCTTCTAACACACAGCGGATACCGTCTTTAATTTTCTAACACGCAGCGGAAAATGTAGAACAGACTGTAGACTTGACCTTCTTCAAGATTTTTCATTCGGGGGAATAGAGTATCAACATCTTCATATCACCAAATGCATCCCAGTTATCTTTCATATGAGAAATTAGCCCGTAACGTACACATGAAATGATAATCTCCAAAGTAACAAGTTGACCCATATCGTTGGTCACGGGTAACTTGTTTAACGATTTCTCTCCCCCGAAGTTGAAACCGTAGCACCAGAATCAATTAAGATCCGGAAATGCACTTTTCTTTCTCAGGATAGTTCCATCATCACAGGATATTACACATTTCTCTCCCCTGCTGGTTACGATTTATCGGAAACAGCATAATGGTGTGTACGTGGAGTATTAACTGGAAGCATCTTTATCATTAACCATATAGCCCGTGAGAAGATGTAGATAAACCCAATCAACTAATAATACCATTTGAAATGTCTAACTCTTTATCAACCCCCTGTATAAAAAACAACGGCTTTTTGTAGTGACTACTGATGGAGAAAACCCACTATGACGAACTTGAGACTGAAGTAAAATAACCCAAACTTGTGACTTAAACTTGCACTATTGTCAGATTAAGAACCTATACTGAGCACTACAACGTAACTCCTTAAAGCATACGTCGTTTCATATACCCATCCAACCATCCTTAATTGTATATGAACTCATCTTGAATTATCCACAGTTTTTTGTGACACTTGAGTACTACAACGTAACTCCTTTAAAGTGATAGCTATACTCTGTGAGCACAACAACGTAACTCCTTACATCAGGTATAACTAGACAAATCAAGTCTTAATCAATGTATGCTCTGTGAGCAATCTCAGCTCGAACAAGGATCTCGAAGAATCATGCATCCAACCAACCCCGATATCTTCAAGATACTAAGTACACATACCCGTGATATTCCACTTTAACTTCAAATAAGTAATAATGAATCATCCTTGTACTCACAGTTGATAAAATTCAAAATTTAGCCATTGTCATTTGATTGTGAATCTTGATCAGGATCTTTTAAGCTATACGTGGTGTTTTGAAGGTGTAGACCGATAATTTCATTTGTGATTTTGGTGTGGGGAGTTTCAAATATGCCATAAAATGCAATACTAATGATACTAGGAAAATTTGAGTTTTAGAAATTTTTACGCCAAATTTTATCGAAAAAATTCGAATTTTGACCTAAAAATTTGAATTTTGGGCCAAAATTTTCATCGTTGCACAATAATTTGAATTTAGCGTAAAAATTGACCGTTTAGTCACTCCTCGAAATTAAATTTTACTCAAATTTTTTTTTTGTTTTTTTCCCCACAAACTCGGTAACTAGGAGAAACTCGACAACTATGGTAACTTGATAAGATAATCAGAAACTCGATAGATCCAAGAAAGTCGAGAAGCTAACAAACTTGATAACAATATAAGAAACTCGACATATATGAGAAACTCGATATACAGTCTAGAAACTCGATAAATATGTTAGAAACTCGATACAGTCTTACAGTCTAGAAACTCGACAAACTAGGAAAGTCGATAAGAAGAAACTTGACAAAAGTTGTAGAAACTCGAAAACCTTTGTAGAAACTCGATAAGCTCACAGAAAGTAGATAAGGTTCATAGAGAGTCGATAGAACATATAGAAACTCGAGAGATTGCTGAGAAACTCGAGAAACTTGAGAAACTCGACAAACTTGTCCAGAAACTCGATAAGCCTGAAGAAATTCGAGATGACTTTCAGAAACTCGAGAAACGTTATAGAAACTCGAGAAACTTGATAGAAAGTCGAGAGATCGTTCAGAAACTTGATAAACACAAGAAACTCGAAAGATTAACAAACTCGGTAATTTTTCCAGAAACTCGATAGATGAACAGTAACCGACACACCAAAAAATACTTTTTTCACCTCAAAACCCCACGATTCGCCCTTGGTTAGCTCTGATGCCAATTGTTATGATCAATAAACACTTTCAGGAGGCCGGGGGAACTCAAAATAAAGATTAAACATGGTATTATTAGATTAAAGAATGGGGGAGGTGTGTGTGTTTTCTAGAGAGAGAAAGTAAAGAAACCACACACACCTCCAAGGTTACAATGAGAATCTCTAACCCTCCTAGTTGAGACTAGGAGGGTATTTATACAAATATACAAGCCTAACTTTACTCTAATGGCAAAACTAGACCTTGTACTTAAATACTATGCAATTCCCGAGTATAACATAACTTTAAAGGCTAACATAAACACACAGGTTGCAAGTCTTGTATGGGCGGGACTTGGGACTGAGTGGATTTACAATGCCTTTGCGGGGAATTCTTTATTCAAATACTTTACATTTTAAACTAAACTCTATAAACTCACCAACAGTTGGTTGACACTTTTTAGCATATTTATCTCAGGTTATTAAGGCAATAGTGGATGCATGAATTCTTGAGTCATTTGCATACTTGAAGACTTATATCTTATCTTTATCATTCGAAACACTTTGAAAACTTTTATTTAACTTTTCTTTGGAACCTTTGTATTGACTCTGATTTTAATAATTCGAATGGTAACATTTTAAAACGTCTCATTTAGAGGTCGTTTTCTATACCTTGATCTGTATTATGCAGTAATACCCCCTTGACACTACTGTTTCGCTGCGGTAATTTGGGGGTGTTACAGATTGGTATCAGAGACTTGGTTATAGAGAACTAGGTTGCATTTAAGAACCTAGACTATAACTACTATATACATTAAGACTCTTATCCCTATCTCCTTGCATAAGTAGAACTTTTTTCGTTATTATCTATGTCGTTGGATGTTATAGTATCTGCACCGATAGGGGAATTTCAGAATTTAGTCGAGTCATCAAAGGTGTGGAGCTCAGTGATAACTGGCTATTTAACTTAATCTTGTGACAGTTCTTGTTTAATGAGACATGCGATTAAGTTAAATAAAGGTTATCACTTAGCCACAGAGAAATTTGATGATTTTTGCTTAAAAAGGGGATTTCTCTTGAGGATACTTTTTAGGGAAAAATCTCATAATCTAAATCGAGTCATCAAAAGTGTGGAGCTCGGTGATAACTGACTATTTAACTTGATCTTGTGAAAGTTCTTGTTTGATGAGACATGGGATTAAGTTAAATAAAGGTTATTACTCGGTCGCAGGAATTTGATGAGTTCACTCGAGGATTTTTTGAGAGATAATCACCCTACTCTTTTACCATTTAAGTAAATGTCAATCGCATAGATATGTGTGTTTGGTGATATGTACACGTGTGAAAGGAGGCAAGTATAATTATGGTGTACAACATAATTAGAAGTGCATCACGACTCACGTGAGCATATGTAACCATGCTTACATCAATCGGCATTGGCACCCCTTTAGGATAACAGCTAGTGAATAGGTTATATGAGAATGTTAAGTACAATCAAGTTATTACTTAAACCAGATTAGCCTAGTTCCCTGACAGTTCTTATTTGATGAAGTTATGAGATTAAGTAAAAATCGGTTGCCTAAAAGTCTTTTGAGGGTTATGCTCGAGAATAGGAAAGTTTGCCTCACCAAAACCTAGCCATAAGAGAATATGTCTTTAGTCGTGATAGTCACAAGAACGTACCTAACTAGATAAGAACCCTATATACGTAAACTTTTGCCTAATTACTTTAAGCTTTACACATCGATATTCGTTAGCACCTTTTAACAGATAACACAGACTGAATCTCGGGACGAGATTCAAAAATTAGGGGTAGGTACTGTAAGAACCCGTAAAATTTCCTAGTCATTAGTGAATGCTAATCTATTATTAATCCCTCGTTACTGTTCACCTAGCCATTTTACGAGCAAATTTGAACTTTTTGTTTATTTTATTTTTATAATTCAAGCATTGTTACATAATTCACGATACGTTGAAACGAGCTCAGACACGCGTCACGAAAATCCTAAACACAATAAATAACCAAACGGACCCTAAATTCTATTTATGGCCCAACTAAAAATCAGCCCAATTTCATTATTATTCATTCTTTCTATTCGACCCAACACCACCTCACTTGACGTCTTTTACTCAAAATTTCGACACACAAGATATCATTTAATTTACATAACTCAAATCCTTATACTACAAGGATTCAGGACTAACAAAATTCATGATTTGGTTCGAACATTTGAACCTAAAACGAGACCCAAAGCTTGTCTCATACGAGCACAAAATCAACTCACTCAAAAGTATACAAAGTCGACCAAAATATTTTCCTTTCTATACCATGTATATCAAAACGTGACCTAATGACATCCTAAACGCTTTTTACACATTCCTTAAATCATTTGACACATTAATATGTGGTTAGGACCCTTTGGCTTTCGAATAAAAGAAAACTTGTACAACCCATTCGGTTTATAACCGAGACACACCCCAACCACTTGACCTCATTCAATCAATTGTTTCACAATCCGTAATTTCAGGCCCTTTTTCAAGCTTCGAAATTTTACTATTCATCTCAGAAATTTACTATTCACCATTTACTATTCATGAATTACTATTCATTATTTCACTATTCATCATTTTTGAAGTCAGTTTGAGACTTTGAGACTTTGAGAAGTTTTCAAAAAATTTACTATTTAGAAAACACTATTCATTCCCGGAGAAAACTCACTATTCATGCTCATCATTCATCTTTTCGTAAACTAGGCTTACGGGTATTCAAATTCGCGTAACCGTTAGGGTTTAGCTGCGAATTCATGAGACATCATGTAGGGCACATCATATAGACTAGGGTAGTCTATAAGTTTTCAGAGCATCATCTGCATATTAGGTCATGCACGAGTTCGTGTGATTTTCATTAACGTATGTTCATTTATGTAATAAACGTTACCACTCAGTCATTAATACTAACAATAAACCCGATACTCCCGTCAGTGATCATAACATATTTCCATACTCATTTTAATGATATAAAGATTATATTATTACTTTACCCGGTATTTTTAAATCAATTGCTATACTTTCAGTTAGGAGCTTATAACTCCGTGGTTTGCGAAATTTCAACCCGATAAACATTCTAACACCCGATTCTTGCAAGAAATATGATTTTACAATTTTTACAACTTCGTCGTATTTTATTTTACCTCGTCGCGGTTTATTTTTAGTTAACTCGGTACACGATAACACCTAATGTATACATAAAACAAACTAATACACATAAAATGGGGGACAATAGCTTTAATGAGCACACAAACTTCTTTTGCTTTTCCATATTACACGTTCCATGCTTCCCCCAAAGTCCAAGTCACACTTGATTTACTTGACTACCATTAATACTCCAAGACTTTATGTCTAGTGATTTAATTTCAATAACACTTACACATAGAAAATCACTAGCAAAATAACCAACTTTCTCATCTCTTTTCTCTCTATATGATCGGCCACACCAAGAACTCCAAGGGAAATCCATAAATTTTTCAAAGAACAAGTATTAATCAAGTCCCCTTTGTACTCCTAGTTATGATTTTGAAATAAAAATCCCTAGGTTACTTACACATTTACTTCCAAAAATCATCAAATCTTCAAGTAAGTGGTTCATATAATTTTTCAATCTTTTATACTTCTATTTGATCTATATTTTGATGTATTATCAAGTATTAGTAGTTGATCATGCAATTATATATGTTATATATACCACTTTACACATAAACGATCTTTAACACTAGATCTATAATTTTTATGAACATCCTCATAAGATCCACCATTGTTGGTGATGTTTAGGACCCCATGACACCCTAAGAAGGTGTATGGTAAGATTAGATAGGTTGCGGTGTTGATTTGAAGTGGTTTGATTAAGTTTTGAACTAGCCTTGAACCATAAAAATGAGTTTTAACAAGTATAGAAAAGCTAACTGGAAAAATCAGTAACTTTTGAACCATTTTGGCCTTCAAATTTAGAAAGTTCTTTCAAAAACGAAACCGTGGCCGCTTGAATCACTAAAAACCGACTTATAACGGAGGAGATATGATTTTTACAAGTTAGACGACGAAAACTAATTTTCTGAAAATAAGCTTGCTGTTTGCCGAATTTCAAAGGACCAAACGAGGCGTTAGACGTGATCTAGGAGAGCCGAGCTACTGAGATTATGTTAGTTCATGTTAATACGAATCCATGGATATAAAGAACGTAGAAAACGAGCTTATAACGACCGAGATATACACGTTTAAAGCCCGACGATTCACAAACCATTTTGACAGCCCACTATTAGAAAATATTCTAAGTATAAAAGCTAGTGTTTTTGCAAGACATAACATTGATAGCCGATTTTCTAATTGATCGAGGCGCGTATGATCAAAAGTTAAATAACACGACATTTAGATATTGTTACAAGGTTTTCAAAAACGTCGAATTTATTCACTAACACTCAACGTACACTATTTCGCGGCTAGTTTTGCGAGACCATTTGGTCACATTTCCAAGTTGTGAAAAATATTATTTTGCGACGAAAACATTATAATTACCGATAGAATACCAAACGAGGATCGTGGAGTATTGTTTCAACATATTTACACGAAAAGTGTTTATTAACTTAACGAGACGTCAAAAATGTATTTTTCGGCGATAAACGTTATTTTCAAAATTAACGAGTGGTATCGTTAACATACGTATTTGCATGTGTAGCATCCTTTCATTGCTTACATTAGATCCTATCATTCATATTAGGTTGCGGTTAGAGATCGTGCCTCATTTCAGTATATCCACTTTTGTCATTGTAGCTATCGCACCAGGTGAGTTCCATAGCCCCTACCTTTATACGTTTTAGATTACGTTTTGGGGGAGAATACATGCTCAATTATTTTCATTTACCTTCATAAGCACTTTAATCTTTTAAGGATTACCGTGAGTTTTCATAGCCCCGTTTTCAATTAATTATTTGATTTCTAAATTCTCGGGGGAGAATAAATTGCACCATTTTTATATATATACGGACCAAAGTATAAAACTCATTTACATTCCTTAAGTTACCATCATTGCCAAGTTAAAGTCCCCTTTTATTTATCATGGACCGTTAATTGAGAGCAAGCGAAGGTGAGTGGATAGATCTATTGAGGGTGACGCCTCCGTTCGGGTTGGTAGCACCAACTGGTCAAACGAACGCATTTCATTTCATACATTCAGGGTGTTTGGCAAAACACTCCATTTGGGGCATTTATTTCAGTATAGCTTCGGGGTCATGAGCTTAAGAGCTAATGTATTATTATTTTTGTGACATTTTTTGTCATTCACTTTATACTTGTGGTTGCCGTATGAACAAATCATTTTGGCAGTGGGTTGTAAACACACAGGTTGCAAGTCTTGTATGGGCGGGACTTGGGACTAAGTGGATTTACAATGCCTTTGCTGGGAAATCTTCACTCAAACACTTTACATTTTTCACTAAACTCTATGAACTCACCAACATCGTGTTGATGCTTTAGCATGTATTTTCAGGTATTAAGCAATAGTACGCTACAGGAGGCTTTTGGCAGTGCATGGCATGGTCATAGAAGACTCTGATATTCATTTGGGGACCGTTTTAATTTTTTTAAGGGCCTATTTCCGCACTACTTTTAACATTGTAAATTCAACACTTTTGTTAAACAATTTTATTCTAAATGATTGAGGTGAAAACCGATCTTTGTACTTGTGTTGTGATACCAATTGAGTTGTACCCCAGCGACATGTATGCTTCCGCTGGACCCGATTCTGGGGGTGTGACAGATTGGTATCAGATCCTTGGCTATAGAGAACTGGGTGATTTTAAAACCTAGACTATAGCTACTTTCATGAAAACTTAACCCTATGACCGCCACGTGCCTGCCTGCCAAGCTGATGCCTCATTTGTGGTTTGTTGATGACATATTTGATGAGACTTATATCTTATTATCAGATAGATTATACTCACTTATTCTCATTGATTACTATAATTGTATTCCGCATAAGTATGCTTTCATATCGTACACGTCTCAGCGTTACGCCTTCTTCTTACGTAACCTCATCATTCGACCTCGAGTTTGGTCACTTGCCTTAGTCTTTCAGAACATCCTCTAAATGTGAAGGACATAGTATTAGTATAACTAAGCTGAGTATTTCAAAATTCATTGAACTTCGGTGGAATATAGAGTGGTCATCTATATTCGACCCGGGACAGTGGGACATAGGCTAACCACCTATGTCCGACTCAGAGATGAATTTTGCAATACTGGGAATAGTTATAATAGAATTATGTCCAGATTGATTCCCTACCCAATTTCTAAAGGTTTCATTAATGTGTGTATACACAATCGTTGCAAGAACATTTTCACCTACATCACCTGGTGAACCACCGCCTAGAAGCACGTCAACTAATCATAACTCAACCTCAAGCTTCCATTCTATGACAAGCCACTTAGAACACCTACTTTTCGAAAACGTCTCATTTACGTTTCACTCTCCTTTTCTTGTTTTGAAGAGTTATGACGCCACAGAAATCTTAAGACATTACGAGGCAATCCAAATCACTACCCTTGGCATAGTCACCAAATCCTAACATTTCAGCAGTACTAGTTAGACCAAGTAGGACAACAAACCTAAGTCATAATCCAGTTTAGGAAGAACCAAGTAGGTTGGATACACATACCTACAAGTTTTACTCAAGACTAACCTATAGGCATTATTCAACACCAGAAGCGTAACTTTAGACATTTAAGCATTCATGCAGACATACATACCCGACTGTTTTATCATTTTGACGCTTTCAATTCAAATGAATTTTCTTTAAAGTGTGTTTATACAAATCATATACCTTGTAGGAAAGTATTTATCTGGAGTATCCATCTTGGCAAATAAATCCCTTATGATCCGCCTTTGACAAAGCTACTAAGCGTTAAGAAATGTATAACACCAAACTTTACAAAAACATTCCTATCCACATCATGGTGAAAACCCATCTATAAAACCTTGGGTCATATTTGAAAACAGTTCAATCTTGCTTAACCACTGAAATTATTCAAACTTGTAAATTCATTTATTCAGAAAAGGATTTCAAACAAAACCCTCCATAACGAGTCAAATTTTGAAAATCAACCCCCATACTACAACACTTCATACATTTAGGTTCTGGTGATTGACAAACAGTGGAATGGAAAAATTAGATGGAGGAAATTTAGGGAGATACTATTGAACAGTAAGAACCTTGGCAATGAAGACTAAGCATCTTAGGAAAAGGGAGACCCATATCGTAACATCAACTAGAGCAAGACGCGAAGAATCAAAACTGTTACCATAGCTTCATCCTTCCGATAACACCTTCCCGACGAACCTAACATCGTGGAACTAGTCGAGACACATTGTGTAGATTCCAAATACACTTAATAAAGGATGGACGATACTCCTCAAACTTCTGGAAATCCTTTTAAGATGTCCTTACCCAATCAGATGTACGCACGACCTACCATCCTCAGACCAACGCACATTGGAAAGAACTATCCAAGCGCTATAGGACGTACTCGGCGCCATATAATCAACTTTGAATTGTTTGGAGTAATCCTTTGACATTGACAGATTTCACCTTCAACATAGCCATCACACGAATACATAGATTGCACCTTTTAAGGCATCCTATGGTCGAAGTACCAAATACCTATTGACAGACCGAAATCAGAAAGTCAAATTCACTGGTCTAGAACTCAATTGTGAAATAACAAAGGAAATTGTACAAGTCAAGAATCAGTTACAAGCAACAAGAGAACAATAGAAAAGTTAGGTCAGTTCAGGATGCAAAAATCATTGGGATTAGGTATCCCTAAGCTGCAAACCATTAGGATTCGAGTTGGATAACGAGCTATGTCGAAAGCCTTGCCTTGGAAAGGCATGATGCAACTTTTGGAAATACAGGAAAGCAAACCTTAGGTACATTGGACCATTTAAGATTCTAACTAGAATCGGCCGACTGGCATACAGACTTGAGCTTTCGTCAGAGCTCAGCAGCATACACAACTCATTTCATGTTTTAAACCTTAAGAAGTGTTTTCAGGCGAATCACTTGTAACTCCATTAGAAGAAATTCAACAATAAGCTCGATTCGTGAAAGGACCAGAAGAAATCATGGACCGTGAGGTCAAACAGTTGAAGCAGAGTCGAATTCCTATCGTGAAAGTTCGCTGGAATTCTCGAAGAGGTCCCGAGTTTACTTGGGAGCGGGAAGACAAGACGCGACTCCAATATCCACATCTTTCACCGAATCCACCCCAGAGACCAACATGAACTGAATTCAGGGATTGAATTCCTTTAACGGGTGGAGACTGTCACAACCCGTAATTTCAGGTCATTTTTCAAGCTTCGAAATTTTACTATTCATCTCAGGAATTTACTATTCACTGTTTACTATTCACGGATTACTATTCATCATTTCACTATTCATCATTTTTGAAGTCAGTTTGAGACTTTGAGAAGTTTTCAAAAATTTTACTATTCACAAAACACTATTCATTCCTGGAGAAAACTCACTATTCATGCTCATCATTCATCATTTCATAAACTAGGCTTACGGGTATTCAAATTCGCGTAACCGTTAGGTTTAGCTGCGAATTCATGAGACATCATGTAGGGCACATCATATAGACTAGGGTAGTCTATAAGTTTTCAGAGCATCATCTGCATATTAGGTCATGCACGAGTTCGTGTGATTTTCATTAACGTATGTTCATTTATGTAATAAACGTTACCACTCAGTCATTAATACTAACAATAAACCCGATACTCCCGTCAGTGATCATAACATATTTCCATACTCATTTTAATGATATAAAGATTATATTATTACTTTACCCGGTATTTTTAAATCAATTGCTATACTTTCAGTTAAGAGCTTATAACTCCGTGGTTTGCGAAATTTCAACCCGATAAACATTCTAACACCCGATTCTTGCAAGAAATATGATTTTACAATTTTTACAACTTCGTCGTATTTTATTTTACCTCATCGCGGTTTATTTTTAGTTAACTCGGTACACGATAACACCTAATGTATACATAAAACAAACTAATACACATAAAATGGGGGAAAATAGCTTTAATGAGCACACAAACTTCTTTTGCTTTTCCATATTACACGTTCCATGCTTCCCCCAAAGTCCAAGTCACACTTGATTTACTTGACTACCATTAATACTCCAAGACTTTATGTCTAGTGATTTAATTTCAATAACACTTACACATAGAAAATCACTAGCAAAATAACCAACTTTCTCATCTCTTTTCTCTCTATATGATCGGCCACACCAAGAACTCCAAGGGAAATCCATAAATTTTTCAAAGAACAAGTATTAATCAAGTCCCCTTTGTACTCCTAGTTATGATTTTGAAATAAAAATCCCTAGGTTACTTACACATTTACTTCCAAAAATCATCAAATCTTCAAGTAAGTGGTTCATATAATTTTTCAATCTTTTATACTTCCATTTGATCTATATTTTGATGTATTATCAAGTATTAGTAGTTGATCATGCAATTATATATGTTATATATACCACTTTACACATAAACAATCTTTAACACTAGATCTATAATTTTTATGAACATCCTCATAAGATCCACCATTGTTGGTGATGTTTAGGACCCCATGACACCCTAAGAAGGTGTATGGTAAGATTAGATAGGTTGTGGTGTTGATTTGAAGTGGTTTGATTAAGTTTTGAACTAGCCTTGAACCATAAAAATGAGTTTTAACAAGTATAGAAAAGCTAACTGGAAAAATCAGTAACTTTTGAACCATTTTGGCCTTCAAATTTAGAAAGTTCTTTCAAAAACGAAACCGTGGCCGCTTGAATCACTAAAAACCGACTTATAACGGAGGAGATATGATTTTTACAAGTTAGACGACGAAAACTAATTTTCTGAAAATAAGCTTGCTGTTTGCCGAATTTCAAAGGACCAAACGAGGTGTTAGACGTGATCTAGGAGAGCCGAGCTACTGAGATTATGTTAGTTCATGTTAATACGAATCCAAGGATATAAAGAACGTAGAAAACGAGCTTATAATGACCGAGATATACACGTTTAAAGCCCGACGATTCACAAACCATTTTGACAACACACTATTAGAAAATATTCTAAGTATAAAAGCTAGTGTTTTTGCAAGACATAACATTGATAGCCGATTTTCTAATTGATCGAGGCGCGTATGATCAATAGTTAAATAACACGACATTTAGATATTGTTACAAGGTTTTCAAAAACGTCGAATTTATTCACTAACACTCAACGTACACTATTTCGCGGCTAGTTTTGCGAGACCATTTGGTCACATTTCCAAGTTGCGAAAAATATTATTTTGCGACGAAAACATTATAATTACCGATAGAATGCCAAACGAGGATCGTGGAGTATTGTTTCAACATATTTACACGAAAAGTGTTTATTAACTTAACGAGACGTCAAAAATGTATTTTTCGGCGATAAACGTTATTTTCAAAATTAACGAGTGGTATCGTTAACATACATATTTGCATGTGTAGCATCCTTTCATTGCTTACATTAGATCCTATCATTCATATTAGGTTGCGGTTAGAGATCGTGCCTCATTTCAGTATATCCACTTTTGTCATTGTAGCTATCGCACCAGGTGAGTTCCATAGCCCCTACCTTTATACGTTTTGGATTACGTTTTGGGGGAGAATATATGCTCAATTATTTTCATTTACCTTCATAAGCACTTTAATCTTTTAAGGATTACCGTGAGTTTTCATAGCCCCGTTTTCAATTAATTATTTGATTTCTAAATTCTCGGGGGAGAATACATTGCACCATTTTTATATATATACGGACCAAAGTATAAAACTCATTTACATTGCTTAAGTTACCATCATTGCCAAGTTAAAGTCCCATTTTATTTATCATGGACCGTTAATTGAGAGCAAGCGAAGGTGAGTGGATAGATCTATTGAGGGTGACGCCTCCGTTCGGGTTGGTAGCACCAACTGGTCAAACGAACGCATTTCATTTCATACATTCAGGGTGTTTGGCAAAACACTCCAATTGGGGCATTTATTTCAGTCTAGCTTCGGGGTCATGAGCTTAAGAGCTAATGTATTATTATTTTTGTGGCATTTTTTGTCATTCACTTTATACTTGTGGTTGCCGTAAGAACAAATCATTTTGGCAGTGGGTTGTAAACACACAGGTTGCAAGTCTTGTATAGGCGGGACTTGGGACTGAGTGGATTTACAATGCCTTTGCTGGGAAATCTTCACTCAAACGCTTTACATTTTTCACTAAACTCTATGAACTCACCAACCTCGTGTTGACACTTTAGCATGTATTTTCAGGTATTAAGCAATAGTACGCCACATGAGGCTTTTGGCAGGGCATGGCATGGTCATAGAAGACTCTGATATTCATTTGGGGACCGTTTTAATTGTTTTAAGGGCCTATTTCCGCACTACTTTTAACAATGTAAATTCAACATTTTTGTTAAACAATTTTATTCTAAATGATTGAGGTGAAAACCGTTCTTTGTACTTGTATTGTGATACCAATTGAGTTGCACCCCAGCGACATGTATGCTTTCGCTGGACCCGATTCTAGGGGTGTGACAAATTTCCTAGTGAAATATTCTTCTTACCCTATCTCCTGCCATTCGAATATACGCTCCCAACTTGCCCTAACTTGTTTGAGTTTAATAATATATATTGATTTGTATATATACATTCATACATACAAACTTTTTTTTTCATGCATTCACTTGTTCAGACTTAGCAAATATCTCCCATTTCCTTTACTTGTTCACTGCCGAGAGTTCCCCAGAAGACCAGAACCATTCTCCATCATTTCAAGTCCATTTCTAGTCGTATAACACTTTGCTCAATTAGTTGTGATCACCTTTACGAGCGACAACAACATTTCTCGAGTTCTAGTTCTTTATACACGTTAAACTCCACCATTTAAGGTGTTGTAAGCTTTCTAAACTCAAGTTTCCTTCTTATTATGTCCATTTCATCACCTCATGCATTGTTCTATATCTATGTCGATCGTATTTTACTTTTATTCGCATTTTACGAGTTCTTTTAATTACTTTTACCTATTAAACATAAGGCCTCCTTCATGGAATGGCTAGCATTACATTTTACGCATTCGTATTACATTTATACATTCGTTTCATTCATATCGTATCTCATTTTTATTTATATCGAATCGCATTTTCTTTCATATGTCATTTTATTATTTATTTGACCACGTTAATGCCGAATAGAAATGGACCCATAAAATCGAATTCTTATACGCAACATACCATTTTTATTGTTCATATCGTATCTTCATAAGCTCATTAATCAACTTGATGTTTTAAGATTCCTCTCATAAGCACATATAGGCTCTTTAAAAAGCTCAAACCTTTCGATAGCTAAAACTAATCGCAACCCTTTTTAATTTTCCGAGTGGGCTAATAAGCCCAATAAGGTGTTTTTAAGCTCTTCGAATAAGCAGTCAACTTAAGCCCTTTTGTAATGTTTTTAGACTCATAAGATAAGCCCAAAACCAAGCCCACTAATTTCTAAAAGCCCGCGAATCGTATTTTGTTATTGGGCTTTGTTTTCGAACATTAAAGCCCATTAAGCAAGAAAATAAGCAGTTAGCATAATAAGCAATTGAAATAAACTTAAATAAGCTTTAAAAAGCTATAGGATTTCTCAAAAAACTTTTCCCAACATTTTTGTAAAATTTGGACTTATTTTGCAAAATGTTTTCCATTTCGGGTTAAAAGTGTCACTTTTACAAAGTTAGGTCTCAAACTGTCAAATTGATAATCTAAGGGTAGAAAATGATTAAAACAGTAAACCTATAGTTTAAGATGTCATTTAGGGAACTTCTGGACTAAAAATGTAAAATATATGTAACCAGGGACTAACGATGCAAATCCAACACCGTTAGGGTAGAAATTGTAAAATTGGTAAAAGTACAAGGACCAAACTGTAATTTTAGACACATACATATTTCATTTCATATTTTACATTTTCCATCTCATTCACGTGCATTTTATTACGTTTCGTTCAATATTTAAACTTATAACGTTTATATTTATATATAACGAATTTTAACGAATAAACATAACGTTTTGTTCAAACCACTTTCGAAGAAACGATATTACAGATTTAATAAACATAAAAACAAGATAATATTATATATAATATTAATTTTGAACTTTAAGCATTTTAACCATATCATTCATTCACATCACAATCCAATTCGTTATCCGATATTCTTTCACAATCACTATTCACAACATGTCAATCTTAAACCGTCGAAATCTCAGACTTCCCTATTATTCAGATAGTGTGTTGGAGCCGTTACCATGATACTTTTGACATAACTTTACTTTGACCTTTACAGCTAAGGTGAGTTGTAGCCCCTACTCTTTTAATACTTGTTTTATACTATTTGGGGGAGATACATGCTCAACTATATTTATTTACTTTTTTAAGTACTCTAGAAACTTTCACGGTTCACCGTGATTCATAGCCCCACTTTTACTCTTTTATTCATTTTAAACTACTTGGAGGAGATACATGCTTTAACTACTTTACTCGTTTATCAAACACATGATTTATGCAATTACTGAAAAACATTTATACTTTTGTGAAACTCTACGCTTTTATACTTTTTGGACATGATGTGTAGTTTTATTACGATATGTTCCTTAATGGGTTAAACTTATTTTATATTCATTATTCTTAGCAACTGTTTAACTCCTGTATAGGAGCCGATGGAGAGGTATTGATAGTAACTATCGGGCCGATGCCCCCCACCCTTTTGTCACTCAATTCTTGACCTTGGGTGAATATAATCCACTTTATATATTTGATATATTATTCGCATTCAGGAGGTTCAGTTGCGGTTATTCATTACATTAAGTGTTCATATAATCGTATACACATATGTCCTAATCTTAATTTGGCAGTGGGTTGTAAACACACAGGTTGCAAGTCATGTATGGGCGGGACTTGGGACTGAGTGGATTTACAATGCCTTTGTGGTGGAAACTTTATTCATTATATTTTAGCAGTGGGTTATAAACACACAGGTTGCAAGTCTTGTATGGGCGGGACTTAGGACTGAGTGGATTTACAATGCCTTTGCGGGGAATTCTTTATTCAAATAATTTACATTTTAAACTAAACTCTATGAACTCACCAACCGTTGGTTGACACTTTTTAGCATGTTTATCTCAGGTTATTAAGGCGATAGTTGATGCATGGATACTAAAGTCATTTGCATACTTGAAGACTTATATCTTATCTTTATCATTCGAAACACTTTGAAAACTTTTATGTAACTTTTCTTTGGAACCTTTGTATTAACTCTGAATTTAATAATTCGAATTGTAGCATTTTAAAACGTCTCATTTAGAGGTCGTTTTCTATACCTTGATCTGTATTATGAAGTAATACCCCCTTGACACTGCTGTTCCGCTTCGGTAATTTGGGGGTGTTACATATTTATTGCGTGAATTGCGGCTTGTAGATCTTAGAAAAATTAATGAATATTAAGTGATTTAGGGGAGATTAATATTCATAGAGTTGGGGACTTCGGCACTTCCCCACGACCAATAATAAGGAATACGACGTTTCAGCTAAAATAAAGACGTGACAATTCAACTAATCAATAGGAGATAACTAGGGAGTAATTAAATCTAAGTAAATACGCTTTTCCTATCATAAGAATTTCACCAATTTACTTTTTCTTGTTTTTAGTTTAATTTTAGTTTTATAATTAGTTTTTGGGTTAGTTGATTAACAACTAATTCCGCCCACTCTTTCAAAACTGAGATTTTAATTGCTTTCTAAAAAATATAAAAATACAAAAAGAATCATCCCTCACCTCTAGACCTATCTCGTCATACATCTTGACCTAACGACACTATTCCCCTTGAGAACGATCAATCCCCCAGACCTACCTATACTACACTACAACGATCAGGTACACTGCCTGAAGGATTGCAAGCTTCTCAAGATCCCTTGAGAAGTAAAACCTTTTGCGTTGACGCAATCCTCGCATCAAGTTTTTGGCGCCATTGCCGGAGAATAGTTATTGTTTAGGCTCAATTTCTATTTCGTTTAGGTCTACTCTCTAGATTCCTATCAAGTGAGATTTTTATTTTCTTTTTATTAGCTTTCTTTAGTCTATCTTTTCTTCGTTCCCTTCGTTCGTATCCCTTCATTCGCCATCATGGTGGGTGGTGCGTGTGCACAAGTATATATATATGTTAGTGTAGGAAAACCCCGACCAAAGGGTAAATTCTATCTCTAACCAAGATTAAATAAACCGAGAGGCCAAAGAATTTCAAACAAAATATAATTTCGGAAGTGTTGATTTTTCCCGGGTCGTGAGGTTCCGATGAAGTGTGAATAGAACGGTGAATTTCGTTCGTGATCGAATGATTTAATTAAGTGAGGAATTTTGGGATTATATCTAAAAATATAAAACATAAACTAAAAAAGTAACTAAAAAGCATATAAAATGAGTAAACAAAGCACGAATAATAAATAATGCAATTAAAACTAAAAAATGGGCTTTTACGGGACTTAAAACGGGCTAAGAAAACCTAAAACTCAAAAATCTACTCTAGATGTGCAAATTTCGCTCCTGAGTGTCCTAAATGATTAAAAAGAATTTTAGAAAAAAGATTTATACTTTTTTTATTTTTATTTTATTTTTTATGAATTAAAAACACTTTTAGATTAAAAATAATATAAAAATACTAAATTAATGTGAAAAATTATGAAAAATTTCAGAAAAGTACTTAAAGTTATAAAGATCCTAGAAAAAATAAAAACAAGTTCACAGCCTATTAGGATAAACAATTAATAAGCAAAAGGGAAAATAAGCATAAAATTAGAAAATTGAAAAAAGGTTAAATAAATAACCACTGCAACCTTGGTCGGAAAAGACCCAAGGGCGCAGTTGGTTGTGGTGTGTGTTATGAGGGGTTAAGGTTGGTCGAGGTCTAGGGTTCGAGCCTAGGCTCACCCTGGGCTTCCCAACTTCCCTCTTTTTATTTTTTTTGAAAATTTTCTTTTTGGATCTTATAAATAAGCTAAAATTAGAAACTTTTTGTGAAAACAAAAATTTTAAATCTTAAAGAATAACCTGGAAAGAAGCACTTAAACAACAGAAAACTTATAAAGGACTGAAGAGCTTAAGGACTAAACTGATATGATCACACAAGCTTCTAAAAGCTTGTGTGTACTAAAATAAGACTTCTAAATCCTAAATGCAAACCTAAAAAGCATATGCAATCCTAAATAAGCAGTTCTAAACAAGAATTAAGCTAAGAACTAAAAATAAGCTAATAGCCAAAACTGCATACAAAACAAACTGATGTGGCAACTATGAGCTATAAAATAAGCACTTAAAACAAAAGGCTAAACCATAAAAGCTAGAAACAGATAAATATCATAAACCAGAGAGCTTATAAAATGAATTTCAGACTCTAATGAGCTTATTTAGAGCTTATAAAGCTGCTGATATGGAGGCTGTTCAGAACAATGCACATACTGATGCAAAAGTGTGCAAATGATCTGATGTACTACTTTTTAAGGCATAAATAAGTACTTTATAAGCTAGAAGTAATCTGGAAATTGGAAAACAGCATAAAGCTACAACTAAATAACTAGAACAATGATTTTCAGACACATTGAACCAAAAATAAGCACTAAAATGACCTAAAGAAACTGCCTACTCAGTACATTTTTTTTTGGTTTTTAGAAACTAATGACAGTGATGAAATAAATGAACAATATGATTCAAAACAAAGTGCAACTTGTGTAAAACATGTAAACAAGTTTGTACACTAATTTAGACTAAAGAAAACTACACCAAAAGACCTTATAACTGACCTAATCAAATTAAGCTTAAGACTATTAGTTAAAAACTTGAAAACTTGAATTATACTATAAAACCTACAAATCTATATATAAAAGCTCTAAACACCTTAAATTCAGCTTATATGACTCAAATAGACCTAAATCAAGTTGAACCAATGGATAAAACTTATGAAAACAGCTTTTTGACTCATATAAATCCTAAATCCAAACACCCCTTAAAACAACTAAATCTGATTTTTAAGCTTATTCAAGATGCAAAACTCAAGTTTTCTTTAAAACAGATCCATATTAAGTGTTTATGAATGATTTTAAGCATAAGTTAACAGGTAATAAGCACTTAGCCAATAAGCTAAGCTTATTGGCTTTAATGACCACAAAAATACTATTAAGCACAAATAGATGAAACACTATGCAATAAGCTAACAAAACATCAAATCTACTTCAATTAAGCATATATAAGACAAATGAAACACAAATTAGCATAAAAATAAGCAAAAATCAATAATAAGCAATTTGATAAGAAAAAATAGGAAAAATGGAACTCACATTGTCCTTTGCTCAAACAAGGACTTATAAATGCTCCAAGAGCTGATCTACAAGCTCCAACTTGTCAAAAACAAGCTGGTAAAGTCCAATAAGCCATTCCCAATCCGGCTTATCATCTAAGTGCTTATTCCTCCTTAAGTAAAGGTAATTTGAATTACAATGTAGGACAATTCAAGTTATGATTATAGAAGCTCAAAACAAGCTATGGAACAGCTTATTTGAGATCTAAACAGTAATTAAGTGAAGTGCTTATTAAGAGCTTATTATAGCTTATTTTAACCTTTTAAGAGCATTTTAACACAAAAGTAAAGGAGACAAAGCAACAATGTAAACTGACTTTTATTAATAATGAAAAACTTATTACAATACTGAATTAAAAGACAAGAAATAAGCAGTAAAAAGCTACAATGACTGAAAAATAAGACAAAAATTAAAACTCCTAATGCTTGGTGAAGAGCCTTGTATTTATAGGAGTCCAAGGAGCCTTCTAGGGTTTCTATCAATAAATCCTAGCCCTTGAATCCATGATGTCGACATCTTTCCTCAATCACAGCCCTTGATTTGACTACCACATAGCTTCCACCAATAGAATGCTTGGGATTTGCCATGGTGGGCAATTAATGAGCTCATTATAGCCTAGTCAGCCTTCTTGAAGGGGTTAAAGTACTTTAAGTGAGGTGGGTAAGTGCAAGAGGGGCTGTGTAAAAAAAAAGGAATGGATGATGAACAGTAAACTGAATATCGAGCATTTTTCTTCTTGTTTGACCCGATTTTATTTATTTGTTAACTTGGGTTATAAATGGGATGGATCCAAGTTATTTTAGATCCGGGTATTAAAAAGGGAAGTGGGCTTGGATGGGTTATGTGGAATGGACCGGATATTAAAGGGCTGGTTTCGGATTTTTTTTTTTTTTTTATTTTATTTTATTTTTTATTTTTATTATATGTATAAGGATTTAACAATAGTTAGTTTTAGGACAAACTATGCAAATCGTTTAGGACTAATGGTGAAAATGATTTTGGGATAATTTATGAAAATGATTTTTCATTAAGGCTTTGATTTTGGAATTTTGGGGTTTTGGCTGATAAAAACTGTAGAATCATATCCCCGGCCTCGGCTTATCTCACTCTTTTCATTCTCGTGCTCGTTTCCGTCAGTTTTGTCTATCTTTTTGTCATTTTCTAATATCTTTTACCTGCACATACACAAACACAAACACAAAAACAAGCATATATTTGGCATTTATGGTCGGTTTTTGGTCTTTTAAGTCCGTTTTTTTATAAAGAAAAGGTATGTGATTTAACACATACCAGTGGGTGAAGCCATCTTTGAACCTATCAACCAACAACACCAAACTCCACCAAACCAACAACAACAGCCACACCAAGACCCACCAATTAACCAAGATCCACCTCAAGCCCGTACTCTAGGTGAGTACTCCTGATCTAGCCACCAACGCTATCGAAACACCATTGAGCTCCCCCAAAGAGCCAATGTGTCTCCCTTGCGATCCGACACCATCCGGTTGGTGCAAAGCGGATGTACATTCCATGGACTTCGTTCCGAAGATCCAAATCAACATCTCAAGGATTTCCTCAAAATTTTAGATTCCATAGACCTTGATGTTGCAACTCAAGAGATGACACGGTTGCGTCTCTTCCAATTCTCTCTACGTGACCAAGCTAGTCAATGGCTTGAGCGTTTACCCGCGGGATCCATCACATCTTGGGATGATCTCACATCTCGTTTCCTTATTACAAAGGTGAAACTCTTTATGAGGCTTGGACTCGTTTCAAGGACTTACTCCAAAAAGTCCCTCATCACGGCATTGATCTTTGGCTTCAAGTCCAAATTTTTTACGATCATGTCAATCAATCCACAAGGCAAACCATTGACCAAGCGGCCGGTGGTAAGCTACATGACAAGAATGCGGAGGAATCATGGGGAATCATAGAAGATCTTGCTCTCTATGACAACGAATGTTGGAATGACCCTCGCGAGTTGAGCAAAATGGTCAAGGCAATATCCTTGCCTTCGAATAACTCAAGCATTCCCAACCGTAGGATCATGGAACTCGAAGACCAAGTCAAGTTTCTCATGAAATCCTACGAAGCTCCTTAACCTTCAAGTTAAGTGAACAAAATAACTTCTTCATGTGAGTTATGTAGTAGTCCCCTTGACACCTGTGATTGCATGAAACTCCCCGAACAAGCTTTTGCGGATTATGCATCCTTGTGTACCGACAGAGCGGGAGACAAGTGATTCACTTTCAAACCCGCGCAAAACACTTATGGTGATTCATACAACCCATCGTGGAAGAATTGTAACACCCCCAACTCGGAATATGGCAGCGGAACGGAGATTAGGGTGCTACGTGAGGGGTAAGACAGTCACATCCATAGAAAACGATCTAATAATGAGACGTTTTAGTAAAAACATATCATTCGAATACAAAATTTAACATTTAGAGTCTAAAAGACTCTCAAACATAAGTTGCAGCGGAAATAAAGCATAGTTTGCAGTGGAAATAAAACATAATTTGCAGTGGAAATAGAACATGGTTCAAAAGGTTTTTCGAATGATAAGATAGTAAAAGATAGTATAGATAGATAATAAAAGCCCAAGATAACCATCAAAAGTCTTCAGCCACTCCCGGTGCCCACAAATATGCCTCAATTACCTGAGATAAAACATGCTAAAAAGTCAACACAAAAGTTGAATGTAATCCATAGGTTTAATAAACAAATAGTTGAGCACATGATTTTAAGTCTGGAAGATATATGTAACAAATACAGATATCGGGTAAGCGTCAAGTAGTTTTTGCTAAGCTCATGACACACAAAGCGTTAACCGGCACCAATAACCTTGGCGTAAGTCGACAGTAATCGCGGAATTTCATAATATAATAGTTGCCCCCAAAGCTAGGTACTTTGCCAGATAACTAGTGAAACTCGAATATAGTACATCACATGCGGACCGACCTTAGTCCACATGGCGGGAGGGTCAATTCCTATAGGCCTATAAACTATAATCGCGCTCACTCGCAAGTGATTAATGGTTCATGATCGAGGGACTTGCTTTTGGCAAGGACGGTACTTAGCATTAACATTTCAGTCAGGAATAGCATACCAATAAACAATTGTGCTCATAAAATAAATAAATAGCATGTATCTCCCCCATGGGTTTATAAAAAATTTAAAAGTAAAAGTGGGGTTACGAATCACACCTTAGTAGTAGTAGAGAAACAAGATTTCACAAATGATCATATGGTACAGCACAGCAAATGAACCTCAGCACAACCTAATAAGTGAATAGTATGTCTCAGCAATAAACCTCAAAGCGATTTATAAAGTAATCCTCGTATTTGAAATGAAAATGTTTTATTTCAATGGCGTTTGAGAGGAATAAATGTTTAAGACTCGTGTGGATACGAGAAGTTAAGTAATAAATGTCGGCAAACACAAACAAATACGAAGAAAAGAATAACGAAAAGAGAAGAACAAAGATTATGAAGAAGAAATAAAATAAGAAAAACAAGAAAGAAAAACATCAATAGGTTGTTTCGGTGTTTTACCCATTTCCTAAATATTTGATCAAACAACATGATTTAGGAAGAAAACGTATAAGTTTCGAAAAGGCTTTTTTTAGGATATTGAGTAATTATAAACGATCAAGTTATAAGAGATTTTATCGAAATTTGGACATGATGCGTGCGTTTATAAAGCATTTCCAAGTCGTTACGACTCTTGAATATAAGTTTTATCGTCACGTTTACAAGTTAAATATATATAATTGGACACTATCATTCGCGTATATATTAGTTGTCAAGTTTATCGACCATTTTGTGTATGTTCAGGTCCAAATATGTTAAGCTTTTATGAGTATAACGTACTCTTCCGTCTCAATTACCAAAATCGTCCATAAGGTCCATCGGCTAATACCGTAAATCCAATAATGTCCAATTCTCATCCAAGCATAGGTTAATAACACATATCCAAGTCCAATGTCCAAATCATATCCCATATTGTCAAATATTATCCCGAAACACCATATCGATAAACAAATAATTAAATAAAATAAACGACAACTATTATAAAAGTTGACTCGAAGTTTTCTAACCTCGAGTACGACACGGCCGAGACTCTCGTGAGTCTCGACTAAACTACTCGGCACAAATAACTTAATGACCGTTATCGTGACTCCCGTGAGTCACGGCTTGACTCACATCGAGCTTATGTAGCTCTCGGCTAGGACACAACTCAACCAAATCCTAACCGCGACAAAACTAAACCAAGTCCAACCAAACACAAACAATAAGCCAAAACCTCATGCCGTGACTCGCCTTGAGTCACGGCTCGACTCGATATGAGTCGTAGGACTCTCAGCTAACGCAAAACACATCCAAATCCAAAACCATTCACAAGTATTAAACTTATCTAAATCTATGCCGTGACTCGCCTCGAGTCATGGATTACTCCCCATCAAGACTAGGGGCTCTCGGCTAAGACCAAAACATCAAACCAATCATAGCCATGACTCCTACGAGTCTCGGCTTGGCTCCTATTGAGCCTATGAGCTCTCGGATGGTACTCAAACCCAAAACAAATCCAAAACCAATACAACCAATCACTAAAACTCTAGCCGTGACTCCCTTGAGTCACGGCTCACTCCCACTCAAGCCATAAGGCTCTCGGCCTAACCAAACAACTCCCAAATCCAATCCAAAATACAAACCGAGCTACAAATCTATAAACCAAGGTCATACAATGCCAAAAAATATCAAAACAACTATAACTCACCCCGAGTCAACTCGACTCGCGAGTTGACTCAGCTGAGTCGAGTGACTCGGACTGAGTCGAGGTCAAACAACCTAGATCCACATGATTTTGATGAAAACAAAAGGGTTTTAATAAATGATTTGTAATAAAAACAATTTTATTAAAAAATTTGAGGTTAGGGTTTCGGTTTTATTAAAAATAAAAGGAGAAAGGGGAGCGCGAGGGTTTTACTGAGAAAGAAAGAGATATTTGGTGGATGGTTTGTGGTGGGGTGGTGGTGGTCTTGTGGTGGCGGTGTTGACTGTGGTGCAGTGTTTGGTATCAAACGAGCTCCTTGAGCTCAAACGCTTAGAAAGGACAAGGGTGTCCCGATCTTGTTTTGGTGAAATTTGGGGTTTGGCCGGAATATTTTCCGGCGACGGTGGCGGCCGGCGGTGGCGATCCGGCAAATAGGAGGGAGAGAGAGAGAATATATGTGTGTGTGTGTGTGTTGTTATGGGAAAAAAAAATAAGAAAAATGTTTTTATATGAGAAGGGGGACTAAAGGTCGACAAAATAAAGTGGAGGGGGTGCGGTGTAACTTCGGGCGAAGGGGTATAAGTGACAAGTTTGTGAAACTTTTACAATAATCATTGTGGGACCCATTTGATGTACCAAATGGACTCGAAAAATTACGAAACTTGCGCCATTGTTCTCGAAATAATTTTTCTAGTAAAAACAAGTATAAATATGCGTAACTTTCTCAAAGTTAATTTATTTGGCAAATTTGATTCGTTTCTTGCTTTCTAGGTTGTGTTGATATAATAATGGGATAACGCTCACGTTTATCAAGATATCTCGCGTTTCTAAAGTTCAATTAAGTTCAGGAAAAACTTTAAATTCTAAGGTGATGCAAAAATAAATATTTGGCTACTGAAAAGGGTTTGGAAAATTACTAGATGTTACAGCACATACATCATATTGGGAAATTCGTACCGGATTTCATTTAAACTTATCAGTCCTGGTTTAAAAAGGTGAGGGTACTTGCGCTTGAACTCATCTTCGCGTTCTTAGGTGAATTCGGGTCCTCACTTGAATTTTACAATGTCCCTATTGTACGCAAATATTGAAATTTAAGTGAGATAAGTAGAATTGGAACGAGTTATTCCCTGCAATTTGCTCCAAAATTGGTAGAAGGATCACATGAATGACGTGCCTTGATTTCGCCTTCATGAGCAAACTTCTTTTCCCTGAATTCATATCACTACCAAAAGCATAATTCTAAACACACAAAAACAAAAACAAATAAAATCCTAACTCGCTTTCGTAGGAATCACGGTTGCATTTAGTGTATGCAACAAGCCTTTTACGCCACTCGGTGTCTCGAGTGGACGAGTGTTGTCTCGTGAGGGTTTACAAGGAACACATCCACAAAGTTCATTTATTTACTATTACAAGGTTATGGAATGCTTGTTAATTTGAAAAATAATTTCTGCTACAGTGAGGTTATACGGCGTAGAATCATTAATTGAGTTACGCCGTAGAAGAGTTGACCTGAAAATTTCTCAGAAGTCTAGGGAAGGTTACGGCGTAACCTCTTCGTTGGGTCTACACTGTAAGTGCTATCTGATGTAATTTCCCCACTTGTGTGCAACTCTATGGCTTGATCTGAGCCATCCCATATCCTCCAGTGCTGTAGCTACCTACAAAAAGAACTAACAAGCAAACCCTAAACTAATAAAAGGGAAAGAAAAGGGAAAAGACGGGTTTTCTCCCGACAAGCACTTTTATTTATTAATTATTCTTTAAGTTAGACTCAAAGCCATGAGGCTCAAGATGGTGCCCCTTGGGTACGTACAAATTCCTCGATCTCCTTTTTAATGACATTCTTCATGAGGTTTACATTCTTCTCGCTGATAGGCACTTCTTTTGTCCTAAATTTCATAACAAGGTGAAAGGTCTCACATTTCTCAATTCTAAACCTCTTAACCTCATATGTATCAATTGCTAGTTTAAAAGGATTGTAAGGGATTTTTAATTTCTCACACTTCTCCTTTTCCTTCTTCTCGAAATCGTGATGGTACCAAGTCTTGGTGCTATGACTGCATATCCTTTAACACTTATCCCAGACTTCATTTAAAAGGTCACCTTGTGTTCCCATTATAGATTGATAATCACGATGTAGTTTTCCAAAGTCTCCTTTTAATTGTGTGTGCTGTAATTATTGCTTGATTGTTCCACATACCTCTTGGTCCCTTTCTTCGAGCATCTCCACATGCCGAGCATCGATTTTAGCACGTAGCTTAGGACAGAGCATAGGGTTATATGCTTCCTTAATTGCTGGTTGTTTTTCACTGCTACTCATCCTTTCTTCATAGTCCTCGAACACCTAATCATAGTATACACTTGCTCTGGCCTGTGGGTCGACATTAGTATTTCCAAATTTTACCTTTAACCAATCTTCAAAAGGCATGTTAAGCGCCTTTTTGGGCGTTTCTTGGGTTTTGACATTATTCAACTCGCCTTCCATTGGTGTAAGTTGTTTACCATTCATAGTACCTTCTCCCTCATTCATACAATCGATATCATCATCACGACAATAATCGGCCCACCATTCATTAAAGAGTCTTTCTTTCTCATTTGGGTCAAGTTTTGTCCTTCCATGCTTAATTCGTAGCCAATCATAGTAAGACAAGTCATCTAATTTTGCTCCTTGTCTTTCCTCATCACAACTGCATTCCCATTCTTCACCATCAAAGTTTCCCCCATTGCACCTATTCAAAGAGGGATCAAAAGTTGGCCAAAGTCGACTTACTCCTCCAATTGTGGCAATTATAGGTTCGCATGTGTTCGTCCTCACAACCGCAATTGATAATGGACTAATCTCCTTAGTTTAAATACTTCATGAATGGTTATTTTTAGAAATATGTTCCTCAATGCACAAAGGTAAGTCACATTAGAAAATATCCTCAAAAATATCTAACAAATTAAAAAGCTCATCTTCGCTAGGTGCCCTAACAATCTTAGCCATACAAACAGTTTCAGCTACTAGAGATGTGTCATCTTTTCTACTTGTTTTGAACGAAATCATTTCATTCCCATATCCTAGAGAAATTTGTTTGTTGAACACATCTATGTGTGCATATGCTGTGGCCAACAGATGCATCCTAAAATTACAGGTTTCTCCGGATCCTCTCCTATGTTCATAACTACGAAGTCCACCGGATAAACAAACTTATCAAATTTTACAATCACGTTTTCTAACACGCCTAAGGGGGCTCTTTGCGTTCCATCTTCGAATTCAATTATTATACTAGAGGGCCTTAGGTTCTCATATCCTAATTGTGCAAATATGGGGAATGACATTGCACTGACGCTTGCCCCAATGTCCGCCAAAGCATTTTTTATACTAACACTACCAATTAACAAATGAGGGGTAGAACTTCCTGGATCTTCCTCCTTGGAAATAGTTGGTTAGGACCGCAAAGCATTTGGCATTCAACTTAACCTCTTCCTATTCCGTGGGCTCTTCCTTCTTTATGTCAGCAACCTGGCTGGAAACACAAGACATGCTAGAAAAATAGTTAGTTGAATAAGGAAAAGCAGAGTGAAAAAGTGGCTTTTCGTCGGTGAATTTTGCCTTGCACTGGCCTACTGATGTGGACTTGCTCACTTCCCTCAAACTCTTCTTATGTATGTCATCATTTAGCCTTCCAATCATTGTTTCAAGATTTCTTAGAGACTCATCATGACTCTTAAGGCTCTTGTTGGTGCTTTCTTGGAAAATTTTCAATTACTCGTCTTATTCGTTCTGCTTCTTGGTTGATTCCTCGAGATACTTATTGATTATATCCTCGAGGCTAGACTTTCTTTCACCATAAGGGGGTCAGTTATCAAATCTTGTTTAGTACCCAGGTTGTCTCTCATGGTATCCATTACTATTACTACTATAACCGTAAGAAGGCCTACTAGCCTCTCCGGACTTAACTTCTTCAACGGATTTTACCTCTTCGTTTAGTGGATAATCCTTAGCTAAATGTGCCCCTCCACAAGTATCGCACCCTACTTGTATAGCATACACATTTTCCTTTAGCTTTTTCATCTCCCGCATCAGGCTATCAACCTTGCTTGATATGGCTGGAGTTTCATCTGAATTTCCATTCATACTCCTACTGCTTTCCCCATCATGCCATTTCTGAGAATGGTCAACCATGTATTGAATCGTTTCAAGAGCTATAATTGGTGTCATTCCATGGATCGGTCCCTAAGAGTCTAGCATCTGTCTGGTTGGAATGTTAAGACCTTTGTAGAATATATTCACCGTTTGCTGCTTTTTGAGGTCATTGGTAGGGCATTTGTAAAGTAGGTTATTGTACCTATCCCATGCTTGGTACAAAGTTTCATCTCTGTCTTGTTTGAAGTTATAGATTTCCTCCAGATGCTTTGCCGTCTTTGATGGAGGGCAATACCTTTGGATGAAGGCTTTCTTGAGGAAGTCCCAGGTGTTGACTGTTTCAGCTGGTAACCTATCAATCCATCTCTTAGTGGCTCCCGTTAGTGTCATCGGAAACACTCGGAGCATGACCGCATCGTGAAAGACACCCGGTGTGTTAAAAAGACTCACGATGTACAAGACCTTTTCCACATGCTCGTGGGCATCATCGGCCTTGCTTCCGGAAAAGAAAGCTTCTCTCAACTCCCGCATAAACTGAGTCTTCATCTCAAACTGGACATCATTACCAATGGCCGGCCTAACAACCCCCGGCCCTTGCTCTTCTCTTGTCATTGCCAAATACTCCTCGAGAGTAAGCGTGTTAATGTCAAAGTCTCCCAATGGTACCTAAAAATTATGGAAATTAAACAATTAGATGAAGAAAATTAACGAAAATTACAAAAACTTAAACTAAACCCTATTTAGCTCCCCGGCAGCGGCGCCAAAAACTTGATGCTTATATTACCTACATCACATTTTAATATTTATAAGTCACGTTTACCTATTATCTACGTGAGCACTATCGGGCAGTGTACCCGGTCGTGGGTAGTCTAGTTTGGTAAAACCGAGGTCGTCCCAGAGCTATGTGTCAGATTATAACTTAAGTCTAAATTGTCACTAAAGAAAAGGGGTTTTGAAATGATTTGTAGTAAACAAAATAAACAACGAAAATTAAATTGAGATTGAATCAGTGGGAGAAAGATCTGCTAGCCTAGTTACTACTATTATCATGCCATGACTTAGTTTTCCTAAAAATGTCTATTATCGCTTTATGTGGTGATTAAATATCACTAGGATCAGTTGGTCAAATCGCCTAGCCTATAATTCCAAAACCATACCTGCTTTGGTCAATTCAGCCGTTTAGTCCGGTTTTAGTCACTAAGTGCCAGCTATCTATGTAGACCTATTATGTACCAAGGTGTGTGGTCCTTTGGTCAGTTCTCACACATACAAGCATGGTCCCGTATTTCTTATTTATGTCTACTAGGATAGGTAGTCCTTTGGTCAATTCTTATGCAAGGTGATGTGTAGTCCTTTGGTCAATTCTTACATGTCTCGCAACCTACTTGACTAGGGTCCTTTGGTCCATTCAAGCTAGCCTAGTAGATACTACCTAGCATACATATTTCCAAAATGCGGGGATCATAGAAAGGCTAGATGGATAAACACATAAAGCGCATAATAAATAGGAAAACAAATATCATGGCAATAATAATTTCATAACTAGGCTAACACATGAAGTGTTTAGCCTCTCATATTATAAAATGCAGCAAAATCAATGTAGAATGTCATAATGAAAGTAAACATTGGAGTCGATACAATTACATGATTTGATGCAAAAGCTAATGAGTAGATGATACGATTTCTCCCTTGGAATGGGGTTGAGAGTTGCTGAGATTTGTCCTTGGTGAAGCCCTAATTCGTCCCTTGAAAGTTGTGGTAGCAAGTGATGTTGAAAATACAAATTTAGGGCTTGTATTTATAACTTCGACAATGTTATGGCATAACCTTAAGTAAAGGTTATGTCGTAACCCCAGTATCTCTGACGATCTTATCCGTATAATAATATCTACAGCATAACCTCAAGAAGAGGTTGCGAACGTAGAACGCTCGTTAAAATTTTTGGCATTTCTACACCGTAACCCTTTGAATAAGTTACAGCGTAACCTTCTTGATCACTGAAATTGTCTAAGTCTTCGGATATCTACGGCGTAACCATGTTGATGGATGATAACATCAAATAGACCTGATATTTATCCCTAATATGCTCATCAATTGTATCATTTTACTTGAATATATACTCTTATTCGTTTATATTTCGTTTTCAGGAAAATAATGAGCATAGGAACAAAGAGACGCGGATTTGAAAGGTTAATGCAAATACACAAGAGTATGCTGGCCAGACAAGAGTTACGGCGTAAATCCCTACTCTACTTACACCGTAACAAGGATTTACACTAGAAGACCAAAGTCAACGCAGATTAAGGTTACGGCGTAACTCATACATAGGTTACGCCGTATATACGTTTCCAAGAATTAGAAGAATATCGTGGTTCAAGAATTTACGACGTAACCATTTGTATGGTTACGGCGTAAGCTAGTTAACGAGAGTTATACGATCGTAACCTACCTTTAGGTTACGCCGTGATATCATCACTGAGGATAAGATCGTCCTAGATTCAAAGGTTACGGCGTAACTAACCCTAGTGGTTACGCCGTAACATAGTCGAGGCAATAAATATAAGCCCTAATTCTGCATTTTTACATATCTTTTCACCACTCAAGAACCAGAGAATGTTTTAGGGCTTCAAGGAGGACGATATTCAGCAGCATACAAGTCATTTCCAAAGGAGAATTCATACCAATCTATACATAATTTTTTCTATTTCACATTACATTTGTGTATTTAATTCGATGTCATTCATTACTATGTTAAACATTGAATTTCCTGCATTTATTAATATGAGCGGCTAAACACCTTTGGTGTTAGCCTAATTATGAAATTGCTATTGCCTTGATATAGTTTTCTCGTTTTCATGTTCGCTTTATATGTATGTTTTCTTTGTTTATTTGGGGACACCCTTGTTTCGGTATCATGGAGGTTTGGTAGTATCTAGGAACTAGGAGAATTGACCATAGGACCCTAGCAGAATAGGTTGCGAGTAATTGTAAGAATTAACCATAGGACTACGATTATCTTGCGTGAGAATGGACCAAAGGAGCACCTACCAAAAGGAAGTGCTTAAGAAGTTAGGGGGAACCTAAGTTTCGACAGGCCGGGTTTTGTAGAATAAATCTTAGATCGTAGCGGTACTTAATAACTCTTCAGTAGGGTAAACCCATGAACTCTTGTAATCAATTGGTTACGAAATATGACGCTATGGAAAATAGGCTAGATGAATTGACCCTAGGAGTCTAGCGAGTTAAAACCCCTATATGAAGCGATAGAAAATATTAATTAGAAAACTTAATCATGGGATAACAAGATTAGTAATTAGGCTAGCACGTTTCTCCCTACTGAATATCTATTCCACTTTTAATTGCTGTCATTTTATTTTCTTTTCTTTAGTTTAATTAATCAAATCATAAAACCCCCTTTAAAATCTGTGACACTTAGAACTTTGATTAGATCCACACGCAAAGCTCTTGGGACGACCTCGGCTTTACCAAATACTACACTACACACGACTGGGTACACTACCCGTTAGTGCATTAGGTAGACCATAGGCAGACGAGACTTTATAAATATTAAAACCTGGTCAGAAGTCTTGCATTAAGTTTTTGATGCCTCTACTAGGGAGCTGTTTTAGGATTTTGTTTAAGTTTTAATTTTGGTTTTTGTTTAATTCTCATCTCACAATTTCTATTTCTATAGTTTCAGTTAGCATGGGTAAAGTAGACATCGATACGCTTACCCTTGAAGAATACCTCACTTTGACGTGAGAAGAACAAGGGCCTGGTGTGGTTAGGCCAGTTATTGGAGCTGATGTTCAGTTTGAGATCAAGAATCAGTTCATAAGGGAGTTGAGGAAAGATCCATTTTCGGGAAACAAGACTGAAGATGCTCATGAGTATATTGATAATGTCTTGTACATCGTGAGCCTTTTCGACATTCCTGGCGTTTCTCACAATGCGGTTATGCTCCGAGTATTTCCTATGACACTCACGGGAGCAGCAAAAAGATGGATTGATAGGTTACCAGCTGGAACTGTCATGACATGGGATCTCTTAAAAAGATCATTTATCCAAAGGTATTGCCCTCCTTCAAAGACGGCAAAGCAGCTTGAAGAAATTCACAATTTCAAGAAAGATGGTGATGAGACATTGTATCAAGCTTGGGATAGGTACAATGATCTCCTTTTCAGGTGCCCAACTCATGACTTGAACAAGCAACAAATGATGAATATCTTTTACAAAGGTATCAACATTGCAACAAGATAAATGCTTGACTCTCAAGGGCCAATCCCTGGGATGATTCCTACTAGAGCCCTTGAAGCTATTCAAGACATGGCAGACCATTCTCAGAAATGGCACGACGGAGGAAGTAGCAGAAGTATTGGTGGTAACGTGGATGGTATTTCGGTGATCACCAAAAAGCTCGAAAGTCTTGGTAGGGACATGAAAAAATTGAAAGAAAATGTGCATGCTATTCCAGTAGGATGCAAAACTTGTGGGGGAGCTCACCTTGCTAAAGATTGTCCTTTGGAAGAAGAAGAAGAAAAAGTTGAAGAGGTCAAGTATGGAGAAGGTAGACCTTTTCAAGGAAATGACGCTAATGAAACAAAGTACCGTGTAGGGCCTCAAGGTTATTATTCGAGAATAGACAACCGACCTAAGTATGAAGAGAGGAGACCTAGTCATGAAAATATAGTCAACAAACATATTGAGGATTCTTCCAAGAAGAAGGACAAGTTCCAAGAATGGATGAACAAATTGAAAGAAGACACGGAGAGAAACCTGTGTAATCAAGATGCTGCCATTAAGAATTTAGAAACTCAAATCGGACAACTTGCTAAAGATGTCAAGGCAAAGAAAGCTGAAGCTGCAGTAGGTGCATGCAAAGATAATTTCACACAAGACGAGGTAAATGAAGTTCAACCTGTTTCTAATCATAGTAATGAATTCTTTGGAGTAAATTACTTGCTGGAAAATGAAGGAAATGGTCAATTTAAAGGAATACCATGCCAACTACCCGAGAAGGAACCAAATCCAGGAAGATTTTTGCTGCCTTGTACCATCGGTAATTTTGACATATTTGCTTTAGCCGATCTTGGAGCAAGTGTTAATATGATTTCTTATTCACTTTTTAATCATTTAAATTTGACTAATCTTAAGGAAACAACAATGATGGTTGAAATGGCAGACATGACAAGAAAAGCACCTAGGGGTATAGTTGATAATGTATTGCTTAAAATTGGTAGATTCTTATTTTCAGCCGATTTTGTGGTTATTGACATGATTGAACATCAAAATAATAACATGATTTTAGGAAGACCACTTTTGGCTACATCGCATGCAAACATTAAGGTTTTTGAAAAACAGATTTCCTTAGGAGTAGGGGATGACCGAATGACATTTAATAATGATGGGACTTTAAGCCCAACCCCTGTACCTTCTGAGGAAGTTTGTATGATTAGGGCATCTAAGGATGAAGAATCTCTTGACCTATTAAAAATTGCTACTGACGTGTTTTCTTATGATTCACCTTTATGCTTAATATATGATGATGAGTCTAACATAAACACTGGTGAGGCATTTGGTTGTGATAAGCAGGAACAGGTAACTAGTGATCGCTGGGAGGACATATTTGTTATAGGGGTAGCCACTTTAACTAATCACTATTGCAACCCTGTAATAATCGAAGATGAAGGGGCAGTCCAAGCTTGACCATCTTGCAATTCCTTCCATAAACAATGTAATGGGGGCGACACAGGTGAATTGGATACTAGTAAAAGAACCCCCATGGAATGGACTTGTTTCCATGGAGTGGAGAGACGAGATACTGAGTTCAGAAATCTATCCTTTATGGATTGGTATAGAATTAGGTATGGGAATGCCCTAATTAACGATAGCATTGTTAGGAGGTTCCAACGAGATTTTGAACGATATCGTTGTGACCATGAGATAGCTAAGGGAGAGTTCTTTGATGGGTACGCCATGACAAGTACCAATGATGGACAAATGGAAGAAAGCATTTTAGAGAAACCGCTTCAAGGAAGATATTGTTCGCCGTCTTCATCTAAAGAAGAAGGAGAATGCTCTAAGATGAGGGATATCCCTTTACTCAAAACTCCCAATAAAAATCAACGGTGTGCGATTAAAATTAATAAGGGACGTAACCTTTCATTTGACGATTGGTTAAGGGGTCAATTCGGCACTTCAAAAGTTGATAAGAGGATTAGAAAGGAAATGTTTGTGGAATGGATGATCAACAGCTATTCAGAAGGGTCAGATACACCTGAAGACGACCCTTACACTCGAAATTTTGAGAAATTCAAATCAGAGTTTAAAGGAGAAATTCAGCAACTTCTGGATGAATATGAACTCAAGATCGGTTGAAAAGAGTACATGTTGCAAGACCTATGGGAATAGTGCGAAAAAAACCTTTTACACTAAGCAAACATTTTGGCATGAAGATGAGTTAGAAGCATTAGAGAAAAACAGTTGTGAGATGGAAGGAGTTATGTATGACCCGCCGGAAATTAAGGAAGAGACGTTCGAGATACGAAAGTATACACTCGAAGGAATTGAAAACCTCATTTGTACCAAGAAAACAAGGAATAAAGAACTACAAGTTAGTCGAATGAATGGAGAAAAATTTAAGAATATGATCAGAGAGGAAATGGACACCGGTTTAGGTGTAGGCAAGACTTAGAACATCGTGGCCTTGAGTCTAACTTAAAGACTCGTTAATAAACAAAAGTGATTTTTCGAGAGACAGCCCGAATTATCCTTTATTTTTCATTTTTATTAGTGTAGAATGGTTTGGTTTGCCTTGTTATAACTTTTTGCAGGTGTTAGAGGAATAAGGATGGGTTGGAAACACATCATGGAGTTTTTCATTTCTGGAATTTGTCTCTGAGAGTTTCTACGGTGTAATCCTTATCATAGGTTACGCCGTAACCATCGTCAGATATCTGCAAATTTTTCAGGTGTCATTACTTACGGCTTAACTCAATTCATGAGTTTACGCCGTAATTTCCCTCTGTACCAGAAAATTTTAAATTTTAAATAACCTTGCATCCAAAACCTTGTATTAGTTTTTAAATGAACTTTGTGGGTGTGTTCCCTGTAAACCCTCACGAGACTTCACTCGTCCACTCGGGACATCGAGTGGTTTAAAAGGCTTGTTGCATACACTAAATGCAACCGTGATTCCTAGGAAAGTGAGTTAGGATTTTTCTTTTGTTTTTGTTTTCTTTTTATTGTAGATTTATGCTTGTAGGTAGTGACGTAATTTTAGGGATTTGAAGTTTGCTCATGGAGACGAAGTGAAGGCACGTCTTTCCAACGTGATCCTTCTACCATTTGTGGAGCGAATTTCAAGGGAGTTCTCGTTCTAATTCTACTTTTCTCCTTTATTATTACATGTTTGCGTACAAAAGGGACTTTGTACATTTCAAGTGGGGGGACGGGAGTAGAATTATAACTTGAACCTTATTTGCCCATTTTTCTAGTTTATTTTTAAGAATTATGCCATTTTTAAAACTTTTGATATGTTTTTCTTAACCGAACTAGAATAGACCTTAGTCGAGCACACTATACCCTTTGATTTCCTTTGTAAGGTTTAGCCTTTTATTTTCCCCATTTTACTCAAATCCACCAAATTATGAGTGTGCCGGTAGTATTGTAAACTTTAGAACTTGGCTTTTACATCATTCCGAGACCATAGACGAGTAGTGTGTCGAGTTAACTTGATACATTTGGGAGGGACATTTTGAGAAGGCAATGTTTTAGGATTTACACCAAATAGCCCATATGTGTTTAATTATGTGCGTTTATCGATTAGTCACTCGACTTTTCGACCCCCGTGTTAAGCCCTTTTGTTGGACTCACCTTTAGTACAAGATACCCCTAGATACACTCTTCTGAGCCTTTATTTTCATTTCTTTACCCATATAATGTATTGTTTCGTTACACCTATTCGCCTTAGCCTACCGTGTAGTCTTAGTTTGTGATTGGGAAGTCGCCGTTTGCCTAAGTTTGAGGTTTGGGTAGAGAGATTCGGGAATTACGCCTACGTTGAAGACATAAATTTAAAGATCATTGAAGACCCCCCCCCCCCAACATATTACTCATATATGATTCATCTCAAGTGGGGGGATGATTTATTTGTATATATTAGTTGAAGAAAAAAGAGAAAAAAGAAAGAAAGAAAAAGATATAGTAGTTTTTATTCATTTATTTGTTGTATAAAGGATAGTGCAAGTATCATTAGCACTATTCCTTAGTATTGGAGCTTATTGGACTAGAAACGAGGAACCTACCTCGATCACATTTGATTGATGATTGAAGTTGGTGGCTTATCTATATCAACTATTTGTTGAAGACCAAGTTAGTGTGCACCTCGCCATATGACATCTACATTGGCACACTAGCTTAGTACATCATGATCCAGTTTTTGCGTTTTGAAGCTTGGACTTTGGATGGACGGTGGGCGGTGAAAACTTGGCCATGGATAGTGCAAGTATCATTAGCACTATTCATTTATTTGTTGTATAAAGGATAGTGCAAGTATCACCAGCACTATTCCTTTATTTTTCACCATTTTTCATGCATCCCATGTCTTATCCTACCCTTTAATCATGAATCATGTTTAGGTGAGGGAGTGAGCTGTCATTGGTGTCTTAACCATGGATTTGGTCATGTATCGATGGTCTTTGTCGCCTTCGCCGTAACATGTTAGTAATGACAATTCACCCTAGTCTCATAAAAATTGTTCACCCAACGTTGCCTTTAAAAATTGTCTTGACCTTAGCTTTAGTGGTTGAGATTTGTGTAACTGCCAAGCCTATGATAGAATACATGCTACGACCATGCAATGAGTGACCACCCCAAAATTGACACTTAGAATAGAGAGAGTATGAGTGTTTTGTTCCCATTTTGTGAGGTGTTCGGCTTTGATAAATTCTAGCATATGAAGTTTTTAAATTCATATTTTCCAAAGTCTTTTGGGAGATATCTTTTTGAGAATGATTCTAATAAGGTCTACTCTAGGGCAAGTAGAGTCCAAGTGGGGTGATATTTGATAACAATAAATAGTCCTGATATTTTAGTGTCAATTTCTCCCTAATATGCTAATCAATTGTATCATTTTACTTGAATATATACTCTTATTTGTCTATATTTTGATTTCAGGAAAATAATAAGCATAGGAACAAAGAGACGTGGATTTGGAAGGTTATTAATGCAAATACACAAGAGTATGCTGGCCAGACAAGAGTTACGACATAAATCCCTACTCTACTTACGCTGTAACAAGGATTTACACTAGAAGACCAAAGTCAACACTGATCAAAGTTATGGCGTAACTCATACATAGGTTACGCTGTATAAAAATTTCCAAGACTTTGAAGAATTTCGTGGTTCAAGAAGTTACGACGTAACCATTTGCAAGGTTACGGCGTAAACTAGTTAACGAGAGTTCTACAACCATAACCTACCTTTAGGTTACGCCGTAATATCATCACTGAGGATAAGATCGTCATAGATTCAAAGGTTACGGCGTAACTAACCCTAGTGGTTACGCCATAACATAGTCGAGGCTATAAATACAAGCCCGAATTCCGCATTTTTACATATCTTTTCACCACTCAAGAACCAGAGAACGTTTTAGGGCTTCAAGGAGGACGATATTCAGCAGCATACAAGTCATTTCCAAGGGAGAATTCACGCCAATCTATACATAAGTTTTAGTATTTCATATTACATTTGTGTATTTAATTCGATGTCGTTCATTACTATGTTAAACATTGAATTTCCTGCATTTATTAATATGAGCGGCTAAACACCTTTGGTGTTAGCCTAATTATGAAATTGTTATTGTCTTGATGTAGTTTTCTCGTTTTCATATTCGCTTTATATGTATGCTTTATTTGTTTATTTGTGAACACCCTTGTTTCGGTAGCATGGAGGTTTGGTAGTATCTAAGAACTAGGAGAATTGATCATAGGACCCTAGCAGAATAGGTTACGAGTAATGGTAAGAATTGACCATAGGACTACCATTATCTTGTGTGAGAATGGACCAAAGGATCACCTACCAAGAGGAAGTGCTTTGGAAGTTAGGGGGAACCTAAGTTCCGATAGGCCGGGTTTCGTAGAATAAATCTTAGATCGTAGCGGTACTTAATGACTCTTTCGTAGAGTAAACCTACGAACTCTTGTAATCAATTGGTTACGGAATAGGACACTATGGAAAATAGGCTAGATGAATTGACCCTAGGAGTCTAGCGACTTAAACCCCCATATGAAGCGATAGAAAACATTAATTAGAAAACTTAATCATGGGATAACAAGATTAGTAATTAGGCTGGCACGTTTCTCCCTACTGAATATCTATTCCGCTTTTAATTGCTTTCATTTTATTTTTATTTCTTTAGTTTAATTAATCAAATCATAAAACCCCCTTTAAAATCTGTGACACTTAGAACTTAGATTAGATCCACAAGCATAGCTCTTGGGAAGACCTCGGCTTTACCAAATACTATACTATACACAATCGGGTACACTGCCCGTTAGTGCATTAGGTATATCATAGGTAGACGAGACTTTATAAATATTAAAACCTGGTCAGAAATCATGCATCAATGGAGTTACGCCGTAACCTTCAGCAACGTTGACTTTAGTCTTCTAGTGATATAATATGTTACGGCGTAGGTTGGAATATGAGTCTACGCCGTAACCTTCACTTGGTCAGCAACCTCTAGAATAACTTCGTTAGTTTTTCTTCCAAATCCGCGTTTCTTCATTCCGATGCTCTGAGATGGTCTGGATTTCCAACACCTCGGGAAACTGGTCGAGATAGATGACAACGCCTTTTTCCCCTCTTCCTTACCGGGAGGGCAATCCATCTATACCCTAAAATGAAATAATAAGTAACAAGAGTATATATCCATTCAAAAATATACAAATGGTGAGCATTTTAAGGGAAAATTGACACTAAATTATCAGGACTATTTGATGTTATCATTAACCATAATTTAATTTGTGAAAATTACATAGTTGGACATTTAAGGAAATGTTTTATAAAACAAAGACACAATTCCAACCGTTTTCAGACCTTAAAAGGTTGTAGGTCGAAATGCACATGGCTTAATCACATTACAAAATCTAAATTAATTCACTTGGTGATCTAGCGGGTTGTAAGAGAGAAATATTGTCGTTTATGTACCTTGGTTTCCTTAATCGTGCTAACATGTGCCGGGTTATTTCGTGGCAACTTGTTATTGATAAACTTACTAAAAGATTGTCTAAATAGAGAGCTAATTATCTCTCGATTGGAGGTCGCTTGGTCCTTATTACAGCGGTTCTTGGCTCGCTCCCTACTTACTATCTTTCTCTATATCGAATGCCTCGAACGGTTAGTCATAAACTGGAAGCCATGCGATCTAAATTGTTCTGGGGGGGGGGGGCGAAGTACAAATAGGAAAATACATTGGGTTTGTGGAAAACTAGAAGGGGGTTGAATAGTTTTACCAATTTATCGTTTTAAAATTAATTTTTTGGAAACTTTAGTTTCTAGCTTATGTGTGATTAATTGATGACAATATGAACACAAAACACAATAAACAATATCAACTAATAACTGTGAAATAATGAAAGTAAAGTAAATTTAAAGAGTTAGAAAGATGACACCGTGATTTATAGTCATTCGGTAACGAAGCTCCTCTTCACCCTACTTCACTCAAGTACAACTCGAGAGTTCACTTCACTATTTCAACAAGCTCCCTTCAGGCGGAGTAAACCGTATACGTCGCTTTTATCGATTTTTGACACTAAGCTAAATGTCGAGTTCTAATCTAGCTAGAACCAATCTCACGCTCGATCAACCCGATCTTCTCATACACTACACAAATCACAAGATCCACCCGATCTTGGCGCAATCTACCCAATCAACACAACTACTACACAATTCACTAGATCCACCCGATCTTGGCACAATCTACCCAATCAACACAACAACTACATAAATAACAAGATCCTCACAATCAACTCAATCAACCCAATTATACAACTACTACACAAGAATGAGAAAGATGGAATTGATGTATGCTAGGATATAACAAGAATGAGAAAGATGAATTTGATATCTTGATGAAAGTGAGTGTTCTTTTCTTGCACTTGTAATGGAAAAATGTATGGATCACTTATGAATGAAATCAAGCAAGTTTATGATCAAAGACATAAGCTAGGAAGTGGAAAAATGATAACAGAAAATTTCAGTGCAAAGAGGTGAGTGAAAATGTGAAATTTAAGCTGTTATTTATAGGATAGGGAAATCTGGGCGTCTAACGATCAGACGGTACCTTTAATTATGGACGGTGCCTTTATTTATTTAAAGGTACCGTCTAGAGTTATTGGTACCATAGACGCTCCAGATTTTGTCCTTTTGTGGGGAAGTTAAAATATGGTGTAGGTTGGTATTTTGGGGGAAAACGAGATTTATGAAACTTAAATATTTTTAATTAAATAAAGCATTTTATCATAATTAGAAAATAATTTGTCTAATTAACTTTGTGTAAAATGTTTACGTCACATTTGTGTAAAAAAATACTTTTTGATCATTCACAATATTTAATGTTCATTATTCATATCTTTAGTGATTTTGGTGTCGAGGTGGAGTTTTACGACTAAAAACTTTGTTTACGTTAAGTTTTACGTAGAACATTTTTATGTTTTGTTATTATCAAAACGTAGAGAAAACGAATATCGTTTTTAGACATTATTTGTATCAACAATCTCCCACTTTTTGATGATGACAAAACATAAACTCATTGTATGTAAATTTTTATTTTAACAAGTTTTTATTCTACTCGATGAGTTTTACCACATCTGCCCCTTTTTTCGAATCAAAAAGATATACATAGTGTTAACAATGCAAATGCTCCCATTTGATGTGTACTCCCCCTTATTCGGGGCACTAAGGAATCAAGCAATGGAGACGAGCTACAAAACCGAGTTAGAGTACAAGTGCAAATATTTAACGACTAGTAAGTCCCAAAATAATCACTATGCATCACAAAGTGTGTGTGTGTCTATATATATATATATATTTATAATATATATATATATATATATATAATATATATATATATATTATATATATATATATATATATAGGGTAGCGATATAATGAGAAGGATCTTATAATGAGAATGGTAAGAAGAATTTTGGGAGTGATATGTTTCATCCCCATGCCACATCATATGACATGTGTCACCTACACCCAACCCCCGAAATTTTTCTTTCCAGCCGAAATTTTTTTTTGGGCCAAAATTTTTTTTTCCGCCAAAATTTATACTGCATCACATTTATAAAGTTACTGCATCATGGTTATAAAGTTACTGCATCACGGTTACTGCATCAGAATTATGATTTTACTGCATCACGATTACTACATCATGGTTACTGCATCACAATTATGATTTTACTGCATCACGGTTACTACATGCACTAAAATCATAATTGTGATGCAGTAACTTTATAAGTGTGATGCAGTATAAATTTTGGCGGGAAAAAAAATTTTTGCCCCAAAAAAAATTTTTTTGGGTGGGAAAAAAATCGGGGAGGGGGGATGGTGGGTCGGGTGACACATGTCATATGATGTGGCAAGGTGACACTTGTCACTCCCACAATCCTTCCTAAACTTTTCATTATAAGACCCCTTCTCATAATATCCCATCTCTCTCTCTCTCTCTCTCTATATATATATATATATATATATATATTATATATATATATATATATATATATATATATATAGTCTATGTAACCAACCAATATTCATAAGTCATTCATTAAAATAAATATCATATTTGAATAAATATGATAATACAACTACAACACTAAACATGGACATTGATCAAGACTATAAACCTAAGGCAAATAACTTGGCTTGAGAGGTATCAAGGATTTTCTTGAACAAAAGGGTCCTAAATTTTATTCTTGAAAGCTAAGCAAGCTAGTACTTAGTTGGTGTGACTAGTGGTTGGTGGTGGAGTGAGTGGAGTGGAAGGTGGAGTCAAGAGTTGTTCAACATAAGAAAACATAAATGAATCTCATTCCTTAAGGCAAAGATAAGATTGCAGTTATGGATGCAATAAACACAATTTGCCCCATGGACATCAACCGGGTTAAGTTGTATGGGGTAACCCATAAGTGGTGGTGACAAGGAAGGTGGTGATGGAGTGGGATTAGCAAAATCCAAAGGGCTAATTGGAGAAAGCGTGAGGGTGACATTGAGGTGTTTTGGTTGGCTAAATGGAAATGAATTAGCTCTTGATCCTAGCATGAAGGATGATGATGAAGTGTCTTTGGTGGAAGGTTTCTTCGGTGCTGCATTTGGAGGTGATGGAGGTGTTTTCACATCATAATCATCTTTGGTAAGATCAATGATGATCATGGGTTTTCTTACAATAATCATAGGCTTCTTTGGTTTGTGAGTTGAAGGTGAAGTGGATGAAACTTGTTGTGAAGACATGGTGGCTAGCTAGTATGAAGAAGATGAAGTGAATTATTAAGAATTGGTGGATGATCAAGATGTTTTAAGGTGAAGAAGGGTGAAGTGAATTATCCAAATTTGAAATGGGAGAGTGCTATTAACCAACATGTGACTCAAAGAGGAGGAATTTAAGGAAGAGTGCTCGTGCAGGAAATCAAGAAACAGTGAAAAAGTTCGTCTGGTAGGGGACGGTACCCATAATTATGGGATGGCACCTTTAAATATTTAACGGTACCGTCTGAATTAAAGGTACCGTCTGCTGACAGACGATTGTTTTTTCAGTTCTTATGTTTACTTTTAAGGTTGAATGTTGACTTTTAGGCCACTATTTGCAGCAAATCCTATAACCTTAAACAACACAAGAATATTCAAAATAGAAATACTAAATTTAACTAAAAACTAGGAGATTTGGCATGCATAAAAATGTGGAAATGATTAAACTAGCATGCATGCATTTAAGATAATGAAACAAGACATAAGTTATTAGATGGCCACTTAAGCATTTATGAGCAAATCCAATACTTAACATCCTAATAATAATATTATGAAGAAAGATGCTTCATAATAAGGTTGCCCTAATTAATATGGATAATTCGTCACTGACAAGATCTTCATTTTATTGACTGGAGCGTATTCCGTCATTTCTTTAACATTTCATTCTTCATCATCACTTGTTAACTCATCAAAAAGTGCGTATTTTGTTGATGATTCAGGAATGAGAAAAGATGAAATTTATGATTCATTTACGGGTTCCATTACTCAATTGACAAGTAAATATTGAGGCCCTCAGAGATATGGGTGAAAGTACATGATGTAGTGATATATACGAGTTAGAAACATCCGATAAGGTATCAATTTAGTTTTGTTACATTTGAGATGGACAATTCGGTTAGCAAAGAAATAAGCGAGATTGTAGTGTTGTTGAGTAAGAAAACAATAAATCATATGAGCACAACACGCCGGTAGTTGCTCATGGTTTCCTATAAGACTAAAGACATTTTCATGGAGAATGACTGGCTAAGGGTGTAGCTCAGGACGAACTTCCCTTAGAAGAATTTTGTATGGATTGAGATAGTGAAATCATTGAGGGGTATGAATGACTATAGTTATTTCTTGTGGAGAGGGTATGTAGGAACAATATGGACTCTTTTCCTCTCGATAGTTGAAGAGTGACTCAAGAGACCAATCTTCCGTATAAGCACATTGCCCATAATTTGGAAGTCGAAGGATTTGGGCAAATTGTTGAAGAGTTAAGCTGAACTTACTGTTTTGAATCTAAAACCAAAGTGAGAAAGATTGATCCTCGTTACGTACGAGTTCATCTTGACGAAAGAATTCTAACACGAAACGAGGACAAATTTTCTCGTTGATCATGAGTAGACAATCAAAACCTATAGTACGAAATGGGGTGTGAATGTCTTCTTGGTTGCGAAGAGATGTGTCAACTACTCTACCCTCATGGAAGTAACGAGACTCAAGATTGTTGAAACCACAAATATAGTTTCCTTGGTGTGTTTGGTTCAAGTGAGATGTTGGGAATATAGTTTTGTGTGAGTTTGTGATCAAAATCAAATTCATCAGACATGTCAAAACCTATAATTCAAAATCAATTATATTATGACATCATCATTGTTAACGAAATCATGTTCCTAGTGTGTTCCTATATGCAAACTATGTGGAGGTGCGGTAAACTCGACTAAAAAAATTGAGTTTACCCAAACACACGTAAATTTAATTTTGCTCAATCGAATTTGTCAAAAAGTACATATCAGTTATGTATTTCGGCCAATATTCGAAAGTTCATTATGCATGCATTAGAAAACATTTATAGAGTGTATTAACAATGCAAAAGACCATTTTCATGATGATTCTAGTTGTGAGAAATTTTTCATAAAATGAAATTCGGGGTTTTATGTAATTGCTAATTCAGTAATGCAAATTTGTTACTAATAATGCTAGATCTACAACTAAGGAACTTCAATTAGTCATGCATATCCTTAGTTTTAAATTTACGAATATGCAATATGAAGTTTAGATCCCCAATTTCAATTTTGTGCAACATAAAATCCTAGACACAAGATAAGAAGAAATTGAATAAATTACTTACAATTGATGGTTGAGATGAGAAAATGTAAGAAAGTCTTGCACAAATTTGATCTTGAGAGGTGAAGATATAGATTTTGGATTAAGGGTTTTGGGTTTGAGTTTGCTGAGAATAAATGATTGGAAGGAATGAAAAAGTTGGAAAATCTGGGTTATACCCATTTTTGCAGTCAGATGGTACAACGATACCTTTAAATAAATAAGGGTACCGTTGGTAATTAGAGGTACCGCCTAGGTATTTTTGCCAGAATTTCAATTTCCAACAGAAGACTATATTCTCAGTAAATTTTGAGTTTTATGGGATATGTTCCATCATTCCTAGACCCAAACGAAGATAGTTGAAGGGTTCGCGTTTGAGAGGTTTATTGAGTATATCGGCTATGTTGTCTTCTGACGAAACTTTTTCAATTGATATGTTTCCTTTTTTAACATTGTCGCGAAGCAAGTGATGACGAATTTCAATATGTTTTGTTCGAGAATGTTGGACGGGGTTTTTGATCAAGTCAATAGCTCCTTTATTGTCGCATAAGATGGCAATGTCGTCGAGCTTGATATTGTAGAGTACAAGAGCTTGTTTCATCCATATTGCTTGTTAACATGCCTTTCCGGCGCTGACGTATTCCCTTTGGTCGTGGAGAAGGCTAGTGCGGTTTGTTTCTTGGAAAACCAATAAGTTAGACAACAACCCATTAAGGTACAAACGCCATTAGTGCTTTTTTTATCCACATAATCTCCCGCATGATCAGAGTCGGCATTGATAATATTTTCTACAGCGGTCCCCTTGAGATGCTATAATCCCACGTGTATAGTGCCTTTAATGTATCGGAAGATATGTTTAACAGCTTCAAGATGAGAGGTTTTGGGATCCTCTTGGAAGCGAGCGCAAAGGCAGACACTAAACATAATATTGGGCCTACTTACCGTTAGGTATAATAGACTACCTATCATGCCCCTATACTTAGTACTATCCATGGACTCACCTTCTTCATCCTTTGTAAGTTTTGTTTTAGTGGACATGGGGGTCTATTGGTTGATTCTCTATCCAATTCTTAGGCTTTCTAATGTATTTGACGATTAGAAATGCCTGTTCATTTTTATTTTTTTTTTTTTTTGTAGACCAAGGAAGAAATTTAATTCACCCATCATGCTCATTTCAAACTCATCGTGAACGATTTTCGCAAAATTATTGCACAATTTGAACCAAATATAATGTCGTCGACATATATTTGAACAATGATGAGATGTGAATTTCTTTTCTTCGTGAAAAGTGTAACATCTACCATCTCCATGGTATACTCATATTTAAGCAAGAAAGCTTTTAATCTATCGTACCAAGCTTTAGGAGCTTGTTTAAGACCATAGAGTGCTTTCTTGATTTTATAAACAGGATTAGGTTTTTCAAAATCAACGAATCCCGGAGGTTGTGCAACGTATACCTCCTCGTTGATAAAACCATTTAGAAATGTTGTTTTCACATCCTTTTCATATAACTTAAAGTCTAGTGCACATGCGCATGAAAGAAGTATTCTAATGGATTCTAGTTGGGCTACCGATGCGTAAGTCTCATCATAATCTATTCATTCTTGTTGATTTTATCCTTGTGAAACTAACCTAGCTTTTTTACTAGACACAATGCCATTCACATCAAGTTTGTTTCTAAATACCCATTTAGTTCCTATTATAGTAAAATACTTAGGTGGTGGTACTAACTCCCAAACATCATTTGCGGTGAATTGGCTTATCTCTTCTTGCATGGCAACTACCCAGGTTTCGTCCTTTAATGCTTCACTGACATTTTTAGGTTCTATCATAGATATGAAACAAAAGAAGTTACTTTTGCTTTGGGCTTGTGATCTAAGTGTCCTTTGATTAAGGTTTCCTATAACATTTTCTATTGGGTGATCCTTAGATTCCTTACTGTTGACTACTTTGTCTACTTCTATTATTTCGTCCTCAATATTGTTTTCTATGGTTTTCTTGCCATTATCCTTCATGGCTTCTTCTTTGTCTAAATCATCATCTACCAAAGGTGATGATTTAGGTGGAGGAGGTCTTTAATCGAATGTCACATTTAAGAATTCTTCAACTACCATAGTCTCTTTATTTAGAACGATGTAAGCTTCACTTTCTTGGGAATGTCCTAGGAAAACACCTTCGTATGACTTTGGGTCAAACTTGGTGAGGCAGTCTTTTGTGTTTAAAATGAAGCACTTGCTTTCAAACACTCTAAAATAATCTAAAATAGGTTTCCTACCTCTTAGAATTTCATATACTGTTTTTCCTAAGATTGGTCTAATTAATATTCTATTGAGAATATAAGTTAAGGTGTCTACGGTGTTACACCAAAACTTTTGCGGTATAGATTGTTCGTTTAACATGGTTCTACTCATCTCTTAAAAGGCATGACTTTTCCTTTCTACTATGCCAGTTGATTATGGAGTACGAGGAGCTGAGAAATTGTGAGTGATCCCAACATTGTCACAATAAGCTCCAAATCGTACTTCATTATCAAATTCTCGGCCATGATCCGTCCTAGCAGAAACTATTGAACAACCTAATTGATTTTGGACTTTCTTACTGAATATTTCGAATTGCTCGAAGGCCTCAGATTTACTTTTAATAAATTTTGTCCAAATTTACATAGTCATCTAGTATTACTAAGGTGTAAAGATTTCCTCCGTAACTCCGTACGGCAGATGGACCGAAAAGATGCATGTGTAGAAGTTCTAGGCATCTAGTTGTTGATACTATGTTCTTAGCCTTGTGACTGGCATGAGATTATTTCCCTACTTTACAAGCGTTACGAAAGTGTTGTTCAAACTTAATTAAGCTTAGGTAGATTTCTAACTAATTCCTTTTATGCTAATGATTGGATTAGACGCATATTTTTGGGTCCTAATTTTCTATGCCATAATGTGGATTTTTCGTCTATAGTTGCTAGGCAAAGTTTATCTCTCGGCTTATTTCCTAATTTCATCACATATAAGCCGTTTTTCCTAGTTCCTCTACCTATAGTCTTTCCATCCTTAGTTATTTCACTACCTTCCTCAGAAAATATTGCCTTACACTTATTATCACATATTTGACTTATGCTAAGTGAGTTAAATCCAATTTTTCTACATGCTCAACGTTATTAATAATGAGGGAGTCATTAGAAATCGTACCTTTGCTAATTATGTTTCCTCTTAGGTTACTAGCAAAAGTGACGTTACCTCCATTGTATGCTTTGTATGAAGAAAAGAGACTTCTATTGCCCGTCATATGCCTTGTGCATCCACTATCTTTCCAAGTCAATTTTCAAGCATATCTATTTATATTACACAAAAACTCAACACATTCGGTCCCCAATATCTCAGGGGTCCAAAGTTGTTAAACTTAAACATCCCTTGCATTTGTTGCATTTGGTTAGAATGTTGAAATGGTAGACAAATTTCTCAAGGTACGTATCCTTGTTGAAAATTATTCCCAAGTCACGGGATAACTACTTGGGTAGTTTTTTCCTCTAAAGTTGCTTCTAGGTTGCGGTGTTTTGGACCGAGGTTGAGATGTATTAATTCTCCTAGGTGATGGAGTTTTTTTTATCTTTGTTCGGGTTTACAAATCCAATTCCGGGTTTCAAGGAAGGTTTGTAAAATTGTTTGATTTTTTCTTTACTAGCTACTGGTACTTTCTTCTTATCTACAATAACAAACTCAGTTCTAGAATTCATATCAGATTTAAGTTTTGAATCTGAGCTTTCTCCAAATGTAGACGGTACCACAGTACCTTTATTGATAAAGGTATCGTTTGTACCATTAAGGGTACCGTCTGGCACTTTTACAGTTTCTGACTGTTTAATAAATTTTACTTCTTTAATTCCACTGGTTAAATGATCTTTTAAGTTAAAACCTATTCCCGTTTTATCACCGGAGATCTTTTGAACACCTAATATCTCTTTAAGGGATTGAGTACTCTTTTCAAATTTAGAAAATTTGTTTGCTTCTTCTTTAAGTCTTTCGTTTTCTACCCTTAGGTTTTCATATGTTGTACATCCGACATCAATTTCTTTGTTTCTTTCTAGTTTCTTAACCCTTTCTCTTAATTCAACAATTTCTTTTTCTAGCCTAGTTCTAGCTACTTTTAACATTTTATTTTTAGTTATGATTTTTATGCTAGCTACACATAGTTTATTATATTCGTTTTGCAATGTGTCATTATCTATTAATGAAGCATCATCACTATAACAGGAAGTATTGGAATGTACCTCATTTGGTGTGTATGCCATAAGACATGTTTCTTCATTGGGCTTCTCTTCATTTCGTCACCGCTCTCACTCCAAGAACCTCCGACAAACGCCTTTTAGTTCTTTCTTTTCGGTGGTTTAGGACATTCCCCAATGAAGTGATTCGGGTCTCCGCATCTAAAACATTTCCTATCACCTTTACCATTCTTGTCACCTCGGTTCTTTTGGAATGAGTTCTTTTCATCACACGGTTTTCTAAGATATCTACCTCTCCTTCTAAAGAACTTCTTAAAGTCCCTAACCGCCATTGCATATTCTTTATCTTCGCTTTCGGACATCGAATCTTCATCATTACTAGACTCCTTCTTAGCTTTCAAGGCAATGGATCTAACTTTCTCTCCTTTACCCATAACTATATTGGAGTCTTTCTTGATTATCATTTCATGAACTTTCAAATTACCGATAACTTCATCAAGTGATAATCACCCTAAGTCTTTAGATTCCTCAATTTCCGTAACCTTTGCTCTCCATTTCGGATGCAATGCCCTAAGAAACTTCCTAACTAAGTTCTTGCTAGAATAACCTTCATCAAAAGCTTTAAGACTAGTTTAGATTCATCTTCGGGGATAGTAAATTGTTCATATTGTTGCACAAGAAGATCAATCTTGTTCTTTTTAACTTGACTATTACCTTGATGGGTAACTAACAAAGTTTTCCAAATTTCTTTTGCCGTATTACACATAAAAATTCTTTCAAATTCCTTTTTCGGCAAAGCATTATAAATCATCATTTTAATCTCATTATTATTGCCTAGTTTCTTTTTAAGATTGTCACTTTGTTTTTCATAAGAGACTATTTCATCCTTTTTAGTTTCTGGATTCTTTTCAATCCGTTGAAAGTCACCCTCGGTAATGACATGCCAAAGATCAAGATCTTTTTATTTCACATACGTTTCGAATCTTTTTTTCAAATAGATAAAACAATCGGTTTCAAAAAGTTGTAGTCTTTGCACAGATTGCCCTTCTTGATATTTGTCAAAATCCGTAGATCGATTCAAGTTTTAAAATACAATATATTTTAAAAATCTTGGTTAACGAAGCTCTGTTACCAATTGTGGAAAACTAGAAGGGGGTTTGAATAGTTTTACCAATTTATCGTTTTAAAATTACGTTTTCAAAAACTTTAGATTCTAGTTTATATGTGATCAATCGATGACAATATGAACACTCAACACAATAAACAATATCAACGAATAACTGTGAAATAATGAAAGTAAATTAAATGTAAGGAGTTAGAAAGATGACACCGTGATTTATAGTGGTTTGGCAACGAAGCTCCTCTTCACCCTACTCCGCTCCTCGGGTACAGCTCGAGAGTTCACTTCACTATGTCAACAAGCCCCCTTCAGGCAGAGTAAACCGTACACGTCGCTTTTACTGATTTCCGACACTAAGCTAAATGTCGAGTTCTAATCTAGCTAGAACCAATCTCACACTCGATCAACCCGATCTTCTCATAAACTACACAAATCACAAGATCCACCCGATCTTGGCACAATCTACCCAATCAACACAACTACTACACAATTCACAAGATCCACCCGATCTTGGCACAATCTACCCAATCAACGCAACTACTACACAAATCACAATATCCTCACAATCTACTCAATTATGCAACTACTACACAAGAATGAGAAAGATGGACTTGATGTATGCTAGATTACAACAAGAAAGTAACCAATGTTACTTATGCACTAACTACTCTATAACACTTGATATCTTGATGAAAGTGGGTGTTCTCCTCTTGCACTTGTAATGGAAAATTTTATGGATCACTTATGAATGAAATCAAGCAAGTTTATGATCAAGAATAAGCTAGGAAGTGGAAAAATGAAAACAGAAAATTTCAATGCAAATAGGTGGGTGAAAATGTGAAATTTAAGCTTTTATTTATAGGACAGGAAAATCTTGTCGTCTAACGGTCAGACGGTACCTTTAATTATGGACGGTACCTTTATTTATTTAAAGGTACCATCTGGAGTGATTGGTACCATCGACGCTCCAGATTTTGTCCTTATGTGGGGAAGTTAAAATCTGATGTAGCTTGATATTTTGGGGGGAAAGACCCAATTTTTGAAACTTAAATATTTTTATTTAAATAAAACATTTTATTATAATTAGAAAATAATTTGTCTAATTAACTTTACGTAAAATGTTTCTGTCACATTTGTGTAAAAAATATTTAGTTGATCATTCACAATGTTTAATGGTCATTATTCATACCTTTATTGATTTTGGTGTCGAGATGGAGTTTTACGACTAAAAACTTTGTTTACATTAACTTTTACGTAGAACATTTTTATGGTTTGTTATTATCAAAACGTAGAGAAAACGGATAACGTTTTTAGACATTATTTGTATTAGTAGGGTTAAATGGGATTTGGTTTTGGCTAGCAAAGATCATGGAGGTCTCGAGTTTGGTAGTCTACATTCGCTTAACTTGGCTCAATTATACAAATGGGGGTGGAGATTCCACAATTACCTTAATGCTTTGTGGACTAAAATTTAAGGAGAAAAAAAAAAAACTCTATCCTGTTTCTTGAAAAGCACAGGGTTGGACCAGGTAAGGAAATGGGTTGAGCCTTGGAATAATATTATGCAAATTGAGTCTGATCTTCATAATGCAGGTTTGGTTCTCAGCTCTTCTTTGAAAGAAAGATTGGAGATGGAATGAGTACTTTATATTTACATGATGTCTGGATTAATGACACCCTATTGGCGCAACAATTTCTTTGTCTTTTTCTTCTGAAAGAGTTCAATAATGTTGTGGTTGGGGATCATTGGAATGGCTCGAGTTTCTCTTGGAATAGGAGACGTCCTTTACTTAGAGGTATTGAAGATGATCAATATCATAGGATTTGTGATATTGTCAAGTAGGTTACTACTGTCCAATCAGACGATTCCTGGAGATGGTCTTTTGATATAATGGATTTCTTTTCGGTTAACGGGTTACGTAAACACCTTGATTGTTTATCCTTACTTAGTCATTACCTGGCGATTAGGTGGAATAAGATAGTTCATCGAAAGGTTAATATTCATGTGTGGAGACTGGTTAAGGGTCCTTTGCCTACCCGCTTTAACTTATGGTTTCGTGATATCGAAAGTGTCACTCTCATATGCCCAATGTGTAGTAATGGTTTGGAATCTACCTATCATACAATGTCTAAATGCATTATCACGATTAAGGTTTGGAAATCGGTTGTTAAGTGGCTAGACGTGAATCTGCCTTTTAAGCTTCCTCATATTGAGTTCCTAGACTTTGTTAATTGCCGGGGTAATTTGCAAAAGGCTAAGGATATTATTTTCATTGTCATTTATACGGCTTGGTGGGAGCTTTAAAGATTTCAAAATGATCCTATATTTCAGTTCGGGAAGAAGAGGGGTGTTGATATTGTTGACTCTATTATTCATTTTTCACATCTATGGTATCGGAATAGGCATAAGAAAGCGAGTATGTGTTGGGATGACTTGCTTAAAAACCCGCTTTTGTTTATTTAATAAATGTGGGGATCTTATTGTGTGCAAGTTGTTTGGGAGTACTTGTTGGTTGCTACTGTGAATTGCTTCTCATTGCTGGGAGTATCGAGCAATTCAAGATTTTTTGGTTCATTTGTTAATTTGCACTTGCTTGTTGTAACTTTTCCTCGGGGCTTATATGGGAATGCGTAAAAAATGCCTCGGATTGAAAACCGGTGACATGGCCTCCGTGGTTTGGGAAATTTCTCTTGTCTTGGTTATCTGTTATTGGCAAGATTTTTTTAATCTATTTTGTTGTCCTCGCAATTAAAGCCTCGGGAGGAATCTAGAATGTGTAGATTTGTTTAGTCTAGATTAGTATTTGTACTCTTTGACTTCTTGTGCCTTTCTAGTAGCTATTTTTTAATATAATTCTGCGGTTAAAAAAACATTGCAACACGTTGCCAAGTTGTCCCTTATTTTTTTTAATCACCCAACAACCATTTCACTTCATGACCCACAATTTCACCCCATGTCCCACCATGAAAAGCAATTAATAGGAAAAAATGCCCTTGAAAGGAGGATAATTTATTTCTAGATTTTTATGTATACTGGTATAATCATTTTGAAAGTGATATTATAAAAATACTTGTTTCGAGTTCGGTGTAAACTATGAAGGAAGATTTATGCTTAAATCTTTCATCATTTCTTTCATTCATAATATGTAATCTTCTAAAAATACTAGTTTCGAGTTTGGTGTTAAATATGATGAAAGATTTATGCTTAACCTACTAACGTATCAAGATGATTCACACGTCAATATTAATGTTCCGTAATTTGATTTAGACTATATGGTTATCTATCTTCAAGCAAAATTAGGAAGAAAGGTCCACAGTTGATATTATGCGTTACCACCAAACAATACGTTAGAGGGTATGAAAGCAATTTAAAATGATTATGATATAGATGTTATGTATGACATTGCAAAAAGTAGCTGGGAAGCTTGAAATTTTTGTTTCCCAAGCGTCCAATAGATTTAAGCATGGTTTTGATTCCTAATGATGGTTGTTTAGAAGTAGCATTTTGTGATGTCATTTCTAAAGACAGAAAAAAGAAGCGTCACACGGCGGTCCGATATTTAAAACAAAAATTGAAACAACAGAATAGGTTTGATTACTATGAATTTATCGTTAATCTTGGATACAAAATGAAGCCTAAACCTACTATTCCTTATACGCATATCAATTTCGATTCTCTTGTTCACAATAATGGTAAATTGGTGGTCGATGGCCCCACACGCAAGTATGTTAACGGTTGGACATTGAACATCAGCATTCAAAGAATTAAATTAGAAGAGCTGAAACAATATCTGTTTAATATCATTGATAGGAAGATTCATGCTCTTTATTATGAAGTACCAGAAACTTGCTTTTAATATACCATCAAACTAAGAAACAATTATGATATGCATGTGATGTTTGATATTGTAGCTATACAAGGTAAACTAGAAGTTTACATTGATCATGAAGGTATGGGTTTTATTATTGCAACATATATATGCTCAAATGCTATGATGGTAGAAATCATGAGTCATGTGATAATAGACTATAATAGTGACAATGAAGACGGTAAAATTGAGATATCACAAGTTGATTACACTTTGGATCAAATGGTTAAATGGGTGGAACAACATCACTTTGAGACTGATGATGCTAAAGAAGTTCAACGTCGTATTGAGATGTGGCAAAGTCGTACGTGTTAAAAATGATATAATTGAAGATGTTTAATGTATGTTTTAAAATTGTGTTATTTAAATAATAAAGTTAAACATTATGATGGCACAAATATGTAAATAAAAAAAAAGAACATGATGACCTTAACTGATATATCAAATCAAATTCATAACTAATGACTTGCAGATGTTTTGATTGTATAGTCAATTAGAAAAACTACAAGCTTTTTTCATCTAACATGTAGCATGTTCATAACACATAACACACTTAAATCTTGATGTTTGGCCGTGAGTTAGAGAGAGAAAGAAAGAGATGGGAGACTTCTTTAGAGAGAGAAAGTAAATATATTAGATTAGGTGCAAATGAAGTTCCAACCCTTCCCATGTGTGGGAAGGTGTGTTTATACTACAAGCTTAGACGCCCCTTGTGGGCTGTAGAGTGAGCTGACAGTGAGTAAAGACCCGACCCAACTCCACGAATACTATAATAACTAAACTAATACTAATAATCCTACGAGCTACTTAATTCTAAATCATACTCGGGGTGACCGAGTCTTTCATGTGAATATTTATATTCCTAACAATCTCCCCCTAAGGGAGGTCACCCCGGAAATTATAGTTTAAATTCTAGCATTCTAATGAACTTAATTTCCTAGCTCGTAGTCTTTGATTCTTCAAGGTCTTTAATCTTTGTACTTCAAGCAATGATCTTGTGATTAATGTTCCTTTGGCTTATATGATCTTTGAGTTTGCTTTGAGATCATCAGCCACCGTAAATCTCCAAGTTCATCCTTTGTAGTATCGCCTTCATGTGATGTAGTGACCATTGGACCGACATGCTCACACTTTTCTGGATCAGGAGACTTTGCATCAGAGTTGCGGAAGCATTGTTGTAAGTCTCTCAACTTTCATGATCCTTTGATAATGAATTGTTCATGTGAGCATGGGGTGTGGATTGACATGTCTCTGCTGGAATTAGGTACCACCATCACCATCTTTTTATAAATCTGAAATAAAACAGTTAGCAATAAAGTTGGAGAACGAATATGGCTTTGTCATTCGCTCGGTGTGGTTGGATTAACCTTCGGTTCCGTGAGGACCGACCTGTGATCAGGTAGAATTCCCTTTAAAGAAAATTCTCCTTGACAGGACTTTCCAGCTTGTTGTAAAGAATCATCCAACGAATTAACATCAGAATCATCATACTAAGCATGTTCTCATACCGGAACGTCTCAAAGCAGACAGCACGATAGAGTGAATTAGTGAATTAAATACCCACTAATTGATGAGAAATTGATTAGAAAAATCACTCGCGTGTCACTAGATAAACATTTTATGCAACACGACGAGGGTTTTATAAATTGAATCACATTTCTTTTCATAAACACTTTTGTTTGAAAATTTACACAATCAATGTGCTCGAAACTCAGTTGGTGAGCACATTGAACAGTTTTCCAAAAGCATCCGTCAATCCATTTCCTACAACATCTTTGATTCAAATTTGAATCGCCCCATCGTTTCTTTCCAGTTGTCAATAGTTTGATCCACGAAGGATCTCACATGTCACCTACCAAGAGCTTGTTTGATGTTCGCTCTAGAAGGATTTCCATATTCATTGTGAATACATGCATATCACTCTGATGTTCTGGCAATACCACAAGGATAATGCGTAGGACTCTTAATATATGTTTTCTTACCTTTCACGGTGTATGAAACAGCAAGCATATTGGAAATGTGTGCTAATGAGATTTATAGATGATCTCTTGGCTCTAGACTCGATAGTGCGTTTTGATTTAGTAATCGGAGGCTGGAGCAGACTGCCACCTTTTCAATATCAACTAACTCGGAGTGAGAGAGTCAATAGTAATGAGTGAATCTCTGTAAAACCCGAAAAATTGCATAATTTGAAATGACCAAAATACCCCCTCTAATTTTGAAATTTAAAGAACATATGAATATAAATTGAACTTTTACCAAGTTGTAACAATTATTTTGACACCAAAAAAAAAAAATAAAAACTATATGTTATGAATATAATGACAAATAATTTAACACAACCTAGTCACACATTAATAAAATAAATTTGCTACATAAATTAAACATTCCTAATATTCCCTAAGTTATCATAAATTTGGTTAGTCTTAATATATCCGATCTTTTTATTCTTTACACAATCAATTCCACAATTTTCGGCCTAATTATACCATACATAACAGAATTTTAATCAAGCCCATTAAATGGTTATTACTACCTTCTTAAACTAGAGGCACGCTCCTCTTATTTGTTTGATACGTTTCATTCTTCTAAACAACCCATAGTTACTCTCCTAAACAAACTTCACAAACCCTAAAACCTAACAAAAACCAACATCTATTGGTGGCTGCTACTTGTTCTCCTTTCTTGTTCGATCCAAAAACAAAGCAAAAGGGCTCGTTGGTGTTTCTGTTTGGTGGGTGTACGTGGGATGAGTTCTAGCACTAACGTATCAAGCGTGGGTTTTGCTGCTGGCTCGAGAGAGAGGTCGAAGGCTGTGGCTGTGGGGATACAATCGTGGGTTGTTGTTGTGCCCTCAAAAGGATCAATAAGGTACGAAGGAGGACTTGCAGCAGTTGGTGGTCGTTGGTGTTCAAGCTGTTCATAGCAGCCTGTGAGTATTCGACGGTGGTGGTCGTTAGTAGCCGCTTGGGTTTTCCATTCGTTCAGCCTTAACAATCGGTTCTGGTCGTGTCCTGTGTTGTACTCTCGTGTGTCGACTCTCTTGTTCCAGTTTGAGGTATCTTTTCATAAATTTGTCATACGCTTGCTTACATACTATTTATGGGTATGCGACTAAAACTATTCTAAAACACGTATGCTGAACTTAACCTCGATCATGTTCTAATCATGTTAGTAATTCGTTGAAATATGTGTCACAAGAAACCGTGGATATATGTTATATACATGTGTCGATCTTAGTTCGGTTTGGGTCTTTCAATAAGTTTGATATATATACGTTTATGATATGGAAAACTTAGACTCCAATCTGATGTATGATATGCGATCTCTTTTATTCGAATCAAACCTGGACATAAACATAAATATTTAACATGGGGTCACGTGAGTAGGGGCATGATGATGTGTGAGTGCATAAAAGGGTTTGTTTCTGTGGGATGATTTGTGTCTCGTGTGAATGTGTATGTGAATCTGAGATAACGCATAAATTAAGGAGGGACGTGCATGGGTGGTTTAATACAATACTTGTGGCTCATTGAATTGTAATTGTAGGTGGGTCATACGTGTGGTTAATAAGAGGATAAATCCGAGTCATTTCGGGTCTCATTAAATCATTGTTTTGATTCATGATTTGTGACCATGTGTGTCTCGTTGTACCATTGTATTGGTGTCAAACGATCTAAGTTTCGAAATGCATAACTAGACGTGTGTCTTAACATACAGTAATCATGAGTCGTATGTTAAAAATTATACGATATATAAATATAATCTTGGGTCGATTGTTGTGTCCCTCATAAATGATATACATACATGTGATATCTGGTTAAAAAGAATATGTTTTTGGTCTCGTTACACCTCATTTTGTCTCGCTTTATGGCCCTTGATTAAATTATAAGTGGGTCTCGGTATTGTTATTTCAATATGTGGTTTCGTGTTTTATTTAGAAAACAATACCGAGAATGGTTTTAGTGTTTGTTTCGAGAAATGTTTAATAATAAGTATCCCGGTATTCTCTTTTATTCCTGATTCAGTTTAACTTGATTTATAATTCGGTTTGTCTTTAAAACTAGTTAGTTCCGAGGTACTATTAAAACCTAAATTGAAAGGTAAAACTCTAAACACGTTAATAAATAACAATAACTACTAAATCAGTTATAACATAGAATGGATTCTTAAAATAATAAACGATCCCTAATTCAGGTAGATTCGCTGAAGAAGGAGTTTGCTTCCGATCCTTATGATTCTAGTTGTGTGTTCACTTGCGGTCTAAGGTACAGATATTCTGACCTTCCTTATAAGGTTTCTCATGATCTCTTCCATTTTCTGATCCGTTAGTTTCTGAACTGATGCCATTGCTATGATTCCCTTTGCTTGAACCTTCTCTGTTGATCCCATCTGATATGACCTCTGATATGAAGCTATGTTATGAAAACCTTTTTTAATTATACCATGGAAATGCTTTGAGAAAAACCATTTTAAAAAGATGTTTATAAATGATGCGAAACTACTTTTATATAAAATGTTACTAACTTTTATGAAAACTATATTTTGAAGACTATCTTTATAAAAACCGTTTTGAAAGATTATTTTTATGAAGACCACTTTAAAGGATCGTTTTATGAAAATCATGAATAAAGGATTGTTCAAAATGGACTTTTGATAGAAACTTTTGAAATGAACTTTTGATCTGAACCTTGACTTGATTATTTAATATGAACCTTGATCTGATAAACTCTGATTTGGACTTGTGGTACTACTTCTGATGATATTTGATAGATATTTGATATAGACTATCTGTTATGAGCCATCTGTTATGACACTCTGTTTTGATATGATATCTGACTCTTAGTTTGATACCCGAGCCATTTCTGTTTTCCTAGCCAGGAAGGTAACCTGGCCATGTCTTTGATGCACCATTGGCATGACTCATGTGTGGGTGAGTGATTTCTCACACCGTCCCTTTTATATTATCTACTATGGCCATTATGATTGTGAGTTTATGATTGTGAGTTGGGGGCGTATGGGTTGCAATCCTAGATTTGTCTGTTTAGTGGATTTAACTATGACTGTGAGTTTATGATTTTGAGGTGATTGGTATTGTGTGCTATACATGCCCTTCACATTTTCTGGGAGCTGATCACTCCATTATTATGATACATGAGGTCACCCCTCATATTATCTGGTTGCCTAAGAGGTATTCCCCTCTGACTGTGAGATTATTATTATGAGTATGATATGATATGTTTCTGGGCTCGTGGTGGATTACTATCCCTTTCTCTTTTCCATTTATGTTTATTCATTGACTTACTCCGTGATCCATATTACATCTGTTTGACCATTGTTTCTGTTATTCTGCATTATTCTCTATTACTGTTTGTTATCGTTATATCTGTTCACTGAGCTCTCTTAGCTCAGCCGCATTTCTTTTCCTGCGGCAGGTTTTAGTAAGAAGCTGGGAATGGGTGGAGAGTACCTTTGGACTTAGAAGACTGATAGCTGTTCTGGATTTAGAAGTGATTAGAAGTTATTATTATTTCGGAATTAGTATTTAGTGGAAGTTCATTTGTAACCTTGTAGTACCTGTATTCCATTTGTAACCTTTGAGATTTCTTGTATTGCTATAGATGTATGTTTTGTTTTGATCTGATATGAAACCATTATTGTGATATCTTTACCCTTGTCGGGTTGGGGTGTTACAATCTCCGTGTGAATGAAACAAGAGTCTTTTGAGAGACCTTGAGTGGCTAGGGAGGGTTGTGCAGCATATCACTGGGTCTATGATACTTGTCTTCAATGTCAGCAATTAACTACGTGATTCTGACAGCATATGTATTGACCCGGTTTCTGCCTAGTGTGTAAGGAGGGCTTCTTTCTTTTCACCCTTTATCTTTACATTTCTTTTTCATTCTTCAACCCCTTCAGCGCTTACCGAGACTTCATCACTAGAACCTTGTTGGGTTTGTTCCAGTACTAGCTCCATCTCAGTCGGCACTCTTCCCTTATTATCACATTGCTCCTTTTTTAATCATACCTAAAGACTTCTACACTAACTAGTGGATTGTCCCTGGGTAGATCCCTTCGGCTCTGGCGGGATTGTGGGAACTGATACCTAACCTTACCATCCTTATAACTCCAGTACATTAAATAAAATGGTCGGTCTTTGGTATTCTTCCACAATTGCCATCATAAATCATTCGCTCCCCCTCAATATGTGCATCGATATACGAAAGAGTTTAGCACATATGGGAGAGCCTACACTTGAGTCCAAAAGATCACATTTTTTATCAGATTTTCATATTTAAATCACATTCTCTCCCCCGATCAAAAATTCAAACCTTTTGAGATTTGGGATCTCAATTGATTTAAATAAGTTAGAAAATTTGGGGGACAATGTGGTCTGATTCAATGTATTCTGATAATGGAATATTATTATGCTTCCCCTCAATCAATGAAGGAGAATGTTAGTGTCAGGAATGATACGTTTGGAAGATTTTGAATTAAAAAAAAATCATACACTAACACATAACAACCACATTTTATTCACTGCTTATTATGTACAAAGTAACTGTTACGACACAGATAATGTTGACCTTTACGCACAGATTGTGTGATCATTCGCTTCTCTGAGGGAGTCAGTAGTCAACATCAATTTTCCATCCACCAACAAAACTTCCCAAGTATTGTAGATCCCCACTCAGCGATACCAGAATTAGTAAGGTGTTGTTGTTGTTATTGCTGCCGATGTTGTTGTTGTGGTGAATTCAGAGCCAGTCAATAGAGTTTGAACATCTGATCAAATGGTTAGAGCGGGAGCAGGCACATTCATGTCGGCCATGGAATCTGCATAAGAATATCAACACGGGATATAAATACATACAGATTCACTCTGCATTACTCGCTACCACGTAGCAGCTTGCCAACTCATAATACCATATTCATATCCTAATCAAACCACTATTTAGCATGAAGATCAACCATCAATCATGAACATGGCAATTCACACATATTTCAACATTCAACTCAGGATCTTAGGGACATGATTCTAACACAATAGCTACATACCTAAGCATATTCTGAGTGCACAAGCAATATGTCAACAATAATTAAACAGCTATCGACTAACAAAAGTCAATCAACTTTCGAAACTCATTCAATCAGATCATACAAATGCCTGTGGAGTATTCAAGAACATCAAACACAATGGGTTTTCTAACTTCTTTTAGATTTTGAGTTTTAAAGTATTTAGGGGATTAAACGAGGATTCCAAAGTGACACAAACGAACCTTCTAGTTACATAAAGCTAGGAAACTATAAGCAAATTGCACATAATGCCCTAATCTTTCTAACAACTAACACATTTGGCCATTTGAGATAAAGCTTAGTAAGTTCCTCTTCAACTAATATCCCATTAACTACAAAACCTTTTCTAACAATTTTGAGATAACCAAGAAACCCGTTTGATGATATAAAATTTGAAATCACTCTCCCCCTCAATCAATGACCCGTATTCTAGTTAAAGAGCTGTAGTCATTGATTGAGTGACAAATTTTATGAACAATCCAAGTCTGAAAGAATTTCAAACAACACGTTACCACCATGTGTCTCACAAATAATTTTCAGAAGAATCATAGAAGGAAAATTATTTGTATACAGAGAAGATTTCTCTTCTTTTACAAGAAATGATGCACTGAAACGTACATCAAATCAGAGAAACACGGATATAAAGTAATCCATGCCCGGGTGAACTTCACCCAGTGGGAGGAACAACCGTCTTTTTGGCGACGTGCTTTCCCCATTTTGAAAAGCGGGTTACTATCTGAAATAATAGCAAGCCATTTAGGCATGTTTTGAAAACTTTTTGAACTTCTGCTCGAACTTCATTTAAAGACCCGTGTCATTATTGAATGACATTTCTAGGACCGTAAATGTTATCGATACCAGAAGACATGCCTTGAAAAACTATTTTTGGTATTTTCTATTTTTCCGTTCTTTTTTTTTTTTTTTTTTTTTTTTTTTTTTTTTTTTTGGTAATATATATTTTTATTTACATTTTGGATTAAGATATGTACAAAATAAATTATTCAATTTACGGAGATGTTGACATGAATACCGAAAAAGGATATTGTTCTGTACGTTGAAGAAATATGTAGTCAACATCTCTTAAACTTTCACCACCAAAGCTTTCGAGGCTCCTGAATAGTCGTATGAACTTAAGCCTTCTCAATGTGAAGCTTTGATAGCTTCCCCCCCCCCCAAACCGACAATCTTCTTTTTTAGCAGTTTCAAAGCTCTCTTTCAAGCTTACATTAGCTAAGTTCACAGCGGAATCCGTAGCAAACCACATCAAATATTGCTGCTCCTTTTAAGAATAATCATCGTGATTATCCGTTCGGGGGATCATCAAATAGATCAGCAACGTATCATCTCACGCTTGAGTAATTCTTCTCATATTTCTTCCCACTGAAGGCTGAAGAAATGCATACCAAAGGTATCAGGAGGCCACTTCCCCCAAGTAGTTGAAGTGATGCAATCAGTCGCATTGTATGAAGCTCAAAAACCCGAAGTACACACTTAATCCCATTAATGAAGTCGAAAACGTAACATCAAAATCAATTAAGACTCGGAAATGCACTTTTCTCCCTTCAGGAAATTGCAGATGAGAATTGCTACACCAAAGTCAACTAAGTCCCGAGTGTAGGCAATTTATCCCGTATGTAGTCGAAATGATACCACCAAGACAGTACCACACAAGCAACTGAGTACCGGATGTAGTCGAAATGATAACACCAAAACAGTACCATAAAAATCAAGTAAGTCCCGGATGAACACATTTTCTTCTGTAGGATACCGACTAACCAGAGGAATCATCATACAATTGTGTACCTCTTTAATCATCAAAAACTGTTTCTTACGTCTCTTCCCCCACGTAGTTGGAATAATACACCAAAAGCCACGAGTTAAAACACTGATTTTCTCTGCGGTTATGACATTTGTCTTCCCGTAATAACTTCAATTAAGAAGAAGTATAAAGTTCATCGCGTGTACTCGTTGTGCGTTCAAATGTATGTCTCCTTCCCCCTTGCTGGTTTTGATACCTCATAATCAGCAACACATTATACGCACATATACTTGAAATCTTGTGAGAAGAACAAAATTGGCTCAAATGTATCAAGTGAGAATCAACTGCTACAAAAACTCTCTCTGACTATCATTACCAACCCTTATTTAGGCTATTGGAAGTGACCACTGATGGAGCAAACCCGATATACTAAACTTGAAACTGAAGTAGAATTCCCCGTTCTTGTGACTTAAGCTTGCACTGTTGTTGATTGAAGAACGATGCAGAAGAAAACCTCTAAGTACCCTTATACACTCAACTAAGAGCCAAAACAAGTACAACACCTCTTGAGACTATCCACATCTGCATCTGCGTGTGACACTGAGCACTACAATGTAACTCCTTGAAGTGATAGCTATAACCCGTGAGTACTACAATGTAACTCCTTACATCGGGTATAACTAGATAATCCAAGTCCCAATCATAAACTTTAAAGTTCAAGCAAGTCATCAATCGATAGATGAAGTTTCGATGATGAAATAATTAGAAGCCTTTGTGAAGCCCACTTCAATCCGTGATGAAGGAAATTCTTCAGAACTAGGTTCTGGGAAAGGAATACCAAAGAGCGGATCATTATTCAAGTGTGCAACTTCAATATCATGAGAGTCATTACCAACACCTTGAGGAATAACTGGAGATTGGGTTTCTTGAGTAGTCTGAGTTATACTTCTAGATGGTGCATCTTGATCAATGGAAATTGAAGAAGGTGAACTAGTTGAGTCAGCAGGAACCGGAGCAGGAGCTTCAGGAACTAGATGATCAGCATTCGTTGGAGGTTGGAAGTATTCATCAAACATAAATCCCAGTCATCCTTAGTAAGTGGAACATTAGGTGTTGGAGGAGAGTCGTATGATCATTTCACAACCATCAATCAACATGTAGTTTATTCACACTTCTCCCCCTCAAAAATTGCATATGAGGTTGCCATTTTTGATTGAGCAAGTGAATAAGAATACAATCAAATGTAAGAATATCCACTTGATGAATGAACGAGCATGGAAAAAGTATGAAGCTTGTTGATGAGAATGGTCATAAACAAGAAGATTTCTCTTCTTCCAAAGATAAAGCGTACTGAAGCGTACACCTTTCTTTTCTTTGAGGAACGGGGCCTGAAGTGTTGTCTACAGACGCCATTATGTTGACATTGAGGCCCGAGGCTTGAACTGCTGTGTTCAAACGTCATTTGTCGTTGAAGAACGAGGTTTAAACTGATGTGTACGACTTGCATTTGAAAACAGACAAAAATAGAAAGTTTGGAGTGTCGGATCCCCAGTTTAAGTTGGGGTCCAGTTGGTTAGTGGGAACAGGAGCATCATTTTTCTGAGTCTTAGTAGAACTTGGAATGCTAGTGGAAGTAGCCTTTTTCTGTTTGTTTCTACGTTGGTACATAGTTAACGATGTGTGAGGATTGTTACAAAATCTCTCAGTGATGACACTTTCACTAGTACTAACATGTTTGGGTTGTATTAAAAGCACCGTTTCGGATTTAGTAGACCTAATTAAAGGGCACTGTTCTTCTACAGGGAATTTCCTTTTAGTTGGCTTCCATTGACGTACAGGCACTACTTTAGACTTAGTTATCCTAGTTAAAGGGCACTGTTCTCCTAAAGTGAATTTCCTTCCAGTGGGCTTCCATTGATAACCAACATTAGCAAACATATTTCCTGTTGCTTTCCAAGTTTGCTTGACATGCTTGGCTCTCCAAACTTGCATGACAGGGGTTTTGTTGGATGACTTCAAAAATTTCTCAACACATTTATCATGATTACCCGAAATTAAGCAATCATTACATGTTTTGCAAAGTGAATTAGGATTTGAATTATGATTCCTTTTGTTCAAATCTGACTTATTTTTCCTCATGTGGTCTTCTACTTTCTTCTTAGGAACACTTTTAGCTGGTGAAGTCCTATAATTCTTTATATTTCTCCTAGGTTTTGACTCGCTAGCTTTAGTGTCACTGTTAACTCTTGTAGAATGACTTATGGGAATCTTAGTCTTTTTCACTTCCGGTTGTTGAACATGTTTTGATGTGTTGGGATCTGAAGTTTCCAAGGGTACCTCAAAAGTTACATGCTTGTTCTTAGTCATTGAGGATGATGCAATAAACCTATCTCGCTTGTTATCAATCTTAGGACATGTGCCAATGACGTATTCTAAGAGTTCCTGAGATCGTTTAGTGAAGAAGCAAGCATCTACAACTGCACTATCTAGTGGTTTCTCTATCCTATCCTCTTCTACGGTCTCACGAAGAATGTCAAGACTATCCTTAAGATGAGTGAGATAAACTTGATGAGCTGACCTATTGTTTCTAAGAGGAAGCGGGATAGTCACAGCATCAATTGCATATTTTCTACAAGCAGAAACCTTTGGAACAACATTTTCACTAGTGATGATTGGCATTTTCCCTTTCACCTGAGTCTTTAGATTCTCAATCTCATTTAGCAAAGAAGTTATCTTTTCATTGTGATTGTTACGTGTGACTTTAATCGAGTCATATAACTCTTTGTAACGCTGTTTGATTTTTGAATTTTCAGCTTGAAAACACTCATTTTCATATTGTAATTTATTGATGGTGTCTTGATAGTGAAAATTCTGAGAATCTAAAGACGATGGTTTATGGGTGCCAATCACATCACTCTTATTTGATTTTAATTGGGCAATTTGGGCCCTCAATTTTCGAATCGTGTTAGTGTGAGCTTGAATTTTTTCATCTCGTTGGCTTAATTCAAAATATGCATCAAATTCAGGAGCATCCAAAGATGTCTTGGCATTTGAAATTTTAACTCTTTCTTCTAAATGTTGATATTTTAATTGAAAATTAAGATTATCAACCTTTAGTTTTGAAAAATGCCTGACCATGTTATCATGGTCATCGTTTTGGATTTTCTCATGCAATTTTAAATTCTCCCCCTCAAGCTCAACAACACGATTCTGGGAAACATTCAATGCAATAGACAACTCATGAAATTGACAAGCAGTTAATGCAGAATCAGTAGCAGTATAAAACACATCCTGTGCAATACATCTAGCAATCAAATTCTCATTGGTGATGAGAATGTTCTTTCTCTCAATCTCACGACTCTTAAGTTCTATCGCATTTTGGGACACCTCGTTTTCCATATCTTTAAATACCTCTTTCATCTCTTTTACTTCAGTTTTAAGGGTTTTTTGCATGCCTTCAAAATGTTCCTTAAGGAGTTTAAAGAATGGAATAACCTCAGTTAAGTAGCACTCTTTTGTTAGTTCAAAACCCCTTTCCCCTTCAGTAATTCCCGTTGGCGTAATTCTCTTCTTACATGTTTTATCAAAATCAGCAAATAGTTGACAAAGAACATATATGCTAATTAGAGTTTTACATTCTGTGGGAAGAGTTAAAGGAACTAAATGCCTGGGTGTATTGGGTGGGTACACCATTGCAGCCGCTATCTTTCTAAAGGGTGGAGTTTTGGCTTTAAGTTCTTCGGCCTTTCTCTTTTCTACGTCCAAAGACCAAAATATCTGTTCTGGCGTCAACTTAGTTTGAGGTGCAAAAACAGTCAATCGGTTCTCCTCATAGTAATCATGGGGTTTGATTATGACTCGATTGGCTATACATTTGGGATCCTTCATTTTTTCAGCCATTCTTTCTCTACTTATTACTTCTATCTCATTACTCTCTTCAAAAGATGACACATCGGGAGGGGCATGACCAGGCTTAATCATTACATTTGCATCATATAAGGCAGGTTGGGCAACTTTAACACTCTTAAGTAAAACTGATTTAGGTTCACCTACATCCTTTTCACTATTTTCATCACACAACCTTTTATGCTTTTGAATCATTTGAGCAGTTTGTCTGGTCTGGTCTTGTGTGTACAACTTGTTTTCAATCTTGTTCTTTAACGTTTTAAGTCTGGAAAAATCATTTAAGAGTTTTGTTTCTTTTTCTTTGAAATCATGTTTTAGTGTAATTACACTTTCTTGGATCTCCTGTTTTTGTTTAACAGTTTGATCAAGTTGTTTTCTTAAAGAATATAACTCCTTTTTCAATGTTTTTTCCCTTAAATTACGTTCTGTTATGAATGTACGCATTTGACTATCCATTTTCTGCTCACGTTCAGTTAGCTAAAATTTTGCACGTTGTTCATATATAGCCACCTGATCTTTATAGATGTTAAGTCTAGTGGTCAAGGTGTCATCGAGGATAAACACGGTGTTCTCATGCAACTCATGATCATCATTTATAACAGAAGATGCACAACTAGGTATAGCAGATGTTTCGTTGTGTTTCACATATTGTTCATATGGGATAACATCGTTATTTCCCATATTAGCAGTATCTAACTCAACAACGTTTGTCTGTTGTACTTTGTCGGGAATCTTTTGTTCATGCAGCACATTATCATCATTAATAATAGAAGATACCCCACTAGGTTCAACAGACGCCTCGTTGTGTTTCACGTGTTGCACGTTGTTCATAGCAGTATCTGACTCAACAACGTTTGTCTGTGGCTGATGAAGCTCTTTCTCTTGAGAATTCGAGCACACAAAGTCCCTATTGTCACTAAAATACTCAAACACGTTTATATGTTGTACATCTTTGGGAATCATTCGTTTGTCAATCATATTGTACAATCTGAGTACCTCAGATATGGCAGAATCTGAAGTAGTAGATATGATGTAAACGTGCACGGGATTTTACAATTCTATGATTTAAACCGAGAAATAGATTCTTTCGCGGGATTTTACAAAAATCAAGAATTGTGAAATGATTACTTGAATGTGTTATGATGAAAGTATGGATCGATAATGATTAGTGATTGTATGTTAGGAGTGGTGATTTGGTTTGGTTGATGCAAGTTGTTATGGTGAAATTTTGGTCTGAAAACTTAAAACCACAATAACTTCATTCCGGAGGGGATTTGGGCCTTGAAAAATTTGTTTCACGACTTTGATTGCGACCTCACAATATTCAGGCTATTCTGGTCGTTTTGACAGGTATTTCACTGAAAACGGAGTTACGGTTCAAAAGTTATGGCCGTTTGAAGTTTTGACGTAAAAAGTCAACTTTTAGCCAAACCGCAAGATCCACTGGTCAAACCGCAATGACCAAACCTCAAGACCAAAACGCAGCTTTAGAGGCAAATCACAAAAGTCAAAACACAGTCAGCAAAGATAAAACGCAGGACCAAAACGCAGAAGTCAAACCGCAGAACCTCAGTACCAAAACGCAAGAACCCAAAACGCTGTCACACAAGGCAAACCGCAATAAGACCAAATCGCAAGACAGCAAAACGCAAGGCTTCAAACCGCAAGACTCAACAAAACGCAGAACTTGGTCAAACTGCAGAAACCACAAAACGCAGAAACCTCAAAACGTAAACCGCAACTCAAACCGCAAAACGCAGGAACAACAAACCGCAACAACTCAAACCGCAAGAAGTCAAATCGCAGCACTAATAGACAAACCGCAAAGGACAAAAAGGTCGCTTTCACTGCATTTTGTCTTTTTCCCTTTTTTAGCTAAAAACCAAACCGCAATCCCGACGTCTACAAAAACGCAACCAAAGATTTCCTACACTTATCCAAATCGCAGCCAAGAATACTTCTCCGAGAAGCAAACCACAAGCAGGAAACTACCTTGAATCTTCCCAGAAAAACACTAAATCCAACTTAGGTTACCAAGAAATGATGCAAGAGAGTTTTGTAATCACAAAAGTACAAGATTTTGACAAATCTAACCACAATCAAGTCACAACTCGTGTGTTTCTTGTGTTTGTATTCGAACCAAAAAAAACAAGAGAACACAAGAAAAATTAAGCCACAAATCCGTGAACATGCAATCACTCGAACCTAACCATGACTCTTGATACCAATTGTAGCATGTTCATAACACATAACACACTTAAATCTTGATGTTTGGCCGTAAGTTAGAGAGAGAAAGAAAGAGATGGGAGACTTCTTTAGAGAGAGAAAGTAACTATATTAGATTAGGTGCAAATGAAGTTCCAACCCTTCTTATGTGTGGGAAGGGGTATTTATACTACAAGCTTAGACGCCCCATGTGGGCTGTGGAGTGAGCTGACAGTGAGTAAAGACCCGACCCAACTCCACGAATACTATAATAACTAAACTAATATTAATAATCCTACGAGCTACTTAATGCTAAATCATACTCGGGGTGACCGAGTCTTTCATGTGAACATTTATATTCCTAACATAACATATCTTTTTATTTAAAATCCTTTAATTATCATACAACAAATCATACATACACAAGAATAAAATATGGAAATAGATTATCCTCCAAATGGCATTTTGTCTTATTAATTGCTTTTCACGGTGGGCCATGGGGAGAAATGGTGGGCCATGTGGTGAAATGGTTATTAGGTGTCTAAATGAGAAAATGACTAGAAAGGTGTTTTCATTCCATAAAACAATTCTCGAAGTGTCCAACTATGTAATTTTCGCATAGCATTGTACTAGTTTAATTTGGGCGAAAATTACGTAGTTTGACACTTTGAGAAGTGTTTTATAAACAAAAGACACACTTTACGCCGTTTACCAATCTAGACACCATTATGTGACCTTAAAAGATTGAAAAGCGAGAAGCATATGGCACAATCATATTGTGACATGTGGCAAAGTTGTCTCTTTTTGTAAGTTGCCGACAAGCATTTCACCCCATGGGCCATACGAAATGCCTTAAACGGGGTGAAATGCCCTTGGGAAGGAGGAGAATATTATTTTCAGATTATGTTCTTTATGCATTTAAGATTTTGTTGTATGATATATATAGATGGATTGTAAATAATAAAAATTTGTTGGGTGAAAAAACTTGTATTTTTTATAATTGACTATACAATAAAAATGACTAATCAACTTAGGTATCTAAAGTATACTTCTTTGCGGTTAGAATCAATCTGATAACAATTTGCTCCCCTATTTCATTCACAATATATCATCTTCTAAAAATACTAGTTTCGAGTTCAGTGTTAACTATGACAGAATTTTATGCTTAACCCACTAACGTATAAAGATGGTTCACGCGTCAATATTAATGTTATAGAAATGGATTTGGATGATATAAGTAGCTATCTTCAAGCAAAATTAGAAAGAAAGCAATTAAAAACGATTATGTCTTAAATACATAAAGAAGAACATCTGAAAATAATATTCTCCTCCTTCGTTAGAGCATTTCGCCCCACTTAATGCAATTCATGTTGGCCATGGGGTGAAATGCTTGTCGGCAATTAAAAAAAAAATGTCGCAATATGATTGTGACATGTGCATTTCGCCCTTCACTCTTTTAAAGTCGCGTACTGGATGTCTAGATTGGCAAACACTACAAAGTGTGTCTTCTGTTTATCTAACACTTCTCAGAGTGTCCAATTACATAATTATCGCTTAATTTGTTGACGTGACTTCGTTGAAAGTATATTAAATGTAAAACCTTCAAAATGTTATTATGAGAATAGGTCAATCCAATGCTGTTAAGATCGAGATCATACTATGGATTGTTTTTTTCTTTGCAAGATCGGAATCGTAAGATCGGATCGAGATCGGAAGATCCTACTTAAATGTCTAAAAATCTTATTTTTCTAGTAATCTGTATTCAAATATAATTGTATAACAAATTAGAGAAGAAAAAAGAGTTCAGAAAGTTATAGTAATATGAGAATGCGACGCGTAATGCTCTAAAATACAAAAATATATAATCGGTAATTAAAGACGCTGAATCTTTTAATCAAAAAATCGATATATCTTGCTCTTATTAAACATTTACAGTAATCAACACTTGCTATATTGTTTTAATTTAACAAAATTCATTCATTTATAGTTTATTAGTTAGTTAAATTAAGGGAAGTAGGATCGAATCGGATCGAGATCTTACGATCCTATGGTAAGATCGAGATCACACTTAAAATTCTATGCTTTTTAAGATCCTACGAAGGATCGACTCGTTTTTTCATAACGGGATCGTAAGATCTTAAGAGCTAGATAGAGATCTTAACAGCTATGGGTCAATCTAGTACATGCAATAGGAGATTTCATGAATTAATTCTAAATAAGTATTTCCTTTTTATGGTTGACGTTTGCGTGTCGATAATCCATGTTTATGTAGGGTCAAAACTAAATTTTATGAACCAGGTTTAATATATGGAAATATATTAGCTATAATTTTTTGTAGCTAACTTCTTACAATTTTTTGTTATAATTTGTGGGTCTCTGAATTTTTTTTTGGGTCCTTGAGTTATTTTTGTGAGTCATGAATCATTTCTTATGTAATTTTAGTGAAGGATTGTAGCTAAGAAATTCCGTTGATCTATTTGGTTTATGTAAGGTCAAAACTAAATTTGGCATTGGCTTTCTGCAAAATTTCCAACTAACACAATAACTTACGTTTGATCAGTATACACACTATAGTTTCCTCTGGTCACAAAACGTTTTATTAGTCCTTTTTTAGAACCGATTTTATACGTCATTTAATTGGCCAGAATTGTGGCGATTTAGTTCACCCAAACTCGAATGATCGCGAACACTTGTTGAAATTTCATGAACATGTTTAATTAACCACTTTTACAGTAACAAAAAAACATTTTTGGTATGGTTCAAGAACTTTAACCGTGCAAAAAAAAAACATTTCATTTTTTGATACGCTGTTGTTTAGTACAATTGCAAAACTGTACCAAAAGCAGCTCTACTTTGGTAATGAAGTTAAATTGATTTAGATGGGCTCGAGATTTTGATGTGACATTTTTGTTCACGATAGGTGTTTAAGATCAAATTAATAATGGGTCAGTTTATCGTGACACCCTTTATGGGAGTGTATGCAATCATTGTATGCAGCGGCCGATTGTACTGTATGTTTCACGGGTTATACATTTGATTAATAGGGGGTGTTAGGATAACACATCTCATTAATCATATATCAAACACGTCGCACTCTTCTACACTCTTCATACTTTCATAGTGTTTTAAACATGAAGAGCTTTCTAGAGTTCTCCAACAACAAAAAAAGTGCATCTTCTAAGGGGATAGGGAGTGATAAAAAAAAAATCCAACCCTCTTAAATTTAGCCAATCAAATTCTGCCAACTCAGCACAACCTTCCAGCCCTCCCAAATAATTTCACTGCGGCGCCATGATTTTTCAGCCATCCCAATTTTTTTTATTTTACATTTAATGCTAGGTACAACTTAAATAACACAATGTACAACATGTTAATACTAAACACAGCGACTTGAAGAACGGGTTAAATACCCGGCTACGAAACCGTTGAAGCAAACCGCTGGGCTGGGGAGTGGTGAACCCGGCGGTATGCCCAACCCTCCAAGCAAGCCGATGGCCACTCCTTAGGCCCTAAGATGACCCAGAGTTAAGGCTTAATTCTATGTCACGTCATCGTCACATCAGCATTAACATTTCAACCTTAACTAAAAAAAAAAACACACCCCTTATGATAACTCAACTATAACACCACATTTTGGGGCCCACATTTCTTTAAAAAATAAAATTTACAAATGCGAAAATTACGTGGCTAGACATATATGAGGGTATATGTCTTGCAGTACCCAAAATTTTGTCACTTTTCAAATTAGCCCATATATCTCGTGTAAAAATCTTTCCGAGGGTTCCCGAGATTACGTGGCCAAATATTAGTGGTCGAATATATATATATATATATATATATATATATATATATATATATATATATATATATATATATATATATATATCGCGTAAATTTATATCCGGGTGTACCCGAGATTCGAAAAAAAAAATAATAATAAAAAAACATCTATTGTAAATATCAATGTTGCAAAAATCGTGAATCGGTACTGCGGCGGTCGAGGGCCGATTAGCGATTTTTAACCGATTAATCGGCGATTTTCTTGACTCGGCCGATTAATCGGCCGATTACCTTGTAAATCTCTCCAAGGTCCATGGCCGATAAGCGATTAATCGCCGATTAATCGGCCGATATGACCGATTTTTGCAACACTGGTAAATATATTTCCGGATGTTCACGAGTTTTATGAATGTTTTGACTTTTTAAAATTAAAAAACTTACAAAAACCATCCTTTAACTTTTTAATATAACAAACTTTATTCGTCAAATATTTAGTAAATATTTATCGAATTCTTTAATGAAAAAAATATCGTTGCGAAGAGCTCTAAATTACGAACAAAACAAGCCTAATATTAACATGCTTTTGACGTACGTACGATTTTATAAAAAATGTTGAAGCTTGATATAAATATATATATATATATATATATATATATATATATATATATATATATATATATATATATTATATATATATATACATTTTTTTTTTAAATTCAAAACACACTCTTAAACCACAGGGGCCAAAGACGTACAAAATTCTATAAAATAAGAATATCTTTTAGAAATAAAAACGTAAAATTTAAAACTAAAAACGGTATCCTTTTATTCACAAAATTAAAAATGCTAACTTTTTTATATAAAATTAAAATTTAAAACTAAAAATTTTTATTCATAAATTAATTTTTTTATATAAAATTAAAAACGCTAACTTTTTTATTATTTCGTACATTTACGTTTTATATTTTCTATGTAATGTTTTAATTTATGAATAAAAAATTTTATATTTTATATAATAAAAAAAAGTTTTTTAGCGTTTTTAGTTTTATTGAATAAAAGGATACTTGTTTTTAGTTTTAAATTTTACGTTTTTATTTCTAAAAGATATTCTTATTTTATAGAATTTTGTACGTCTTTGGCCCCTGTGGTTTAAGAGTGTGTTTTGAATTTTTTTTTTAAAAAAAAATATATATATATATATATATATATATATATATATATATATATATATATATATATATATATCAAACTTCAACATTTTTTTTAAAATCGTACGTACGTCAAAAGCATGTTAATATTGGGCTTGTTTTGTTTGTAATTTAGAGCTCTTCGCAACGATATTTTTTTCATTAAAGAATTCGATAGATATTTACTAAATATTTGACGAATAAAGTTTGTTATATAAAAAAGTTGTAATTATTAAAAAATTAAATGGTGGTTTTTGTAAGTTTTTAATTTTAAAAAGTCAAAACATTCGTAAATCTCGTGAACATCAAGAAATATATTTACACGAGATTTTTTTTTTATTATTTTTCTTTTCTTTTTTTTCAAATCTCGGGTACACCCGGATATAAATTTACGTGAGATATATATATATATATATATATTTTTTTTATTCGACCACTAATATTTGGCCACGTAATCTCGAGAACCACCGGAAAGATTTTTACACGAGATGTATGGGCAAATTTGAAAAGTGACAAAATTTTGGGTACTGAAAGACATATACCCTCGTATATTTCTATGCACGTAATTTTCGTTTTACAAATTCAACTCCTAAACTAATACTTTATTTAATAAACAGCATAACATTACTAAACTTAAACATTTTTACAATACAAAATAAAATTTTGCAATCAACAGTCCAATTTATAGGTCAAAAATAACTCACCCAAACAACATAAATTTTGCAAAAATTGGGATATGACAAATAAGCTCAAAAATTTTGCTGCCCAAACCCAACTATTTTAAAGTTTTCAGCCTAAGCCAAACCATTTATAAAATCTAACCCTAACAAATACACCTCATTCCTTCTCTAAACGCAGACACCATCTCCATCATTCTTCTCCAAATGCAGACGCAAAAAAATAAATAAATAAATAAATTATTATCAAACAAACCAGGCGCCATGTCAATTCTTCTCCAAACGCAGCAACATAGAGGACAACAAGGGGGTGATTTTGATTTTTTTTTTTTTTTTTTTTTTTTATATTATTATTATTATTAAATATTCCCTTAACGCTACGTTAAACTGGCAACGTAACTCCTAACAGTGCCTTGTGGTGTGGTAACTCGCCCTTAACGCACGTTGCGTTAAGCCATAACTCACATCCATGATCACTACACCGTGTGCCAACGTATGCATACTAAACCTAGTTGGTCTAAAAAACACTCCATAAATGTATTGACACCCATAAGATTTGACATATAAAATAGGCAACGAGGCATGTGCTATAAGAGTTGGAAAAAAAGCATGTTGAGTAGTTACTGTAACTCTACGTAATTATATCGACAAACACTACATGCAATATGCGAATCGTTATTACTCAACTCCCTCTCAATTATAAGTCAATTTCATATTGCACAAAATTAATAAATTTTCACTACTAATCTATTCACCAAAAATTCTTACCTCTCACTAAGTAATCTTGTGATTGTTAAATAAAAAAATGAACAATCATTTTGAACACTTAAAAGTACGAAAATAAACTTATAATATAGAATGGAGGAGTATTATTTGATATGAGCAACAGTTTGTTTCCAATTTGCTAATCATCAATACTTTGGTTTGCATTTTCATATTGATTGACCTATTTAAGATTCGATAAATATGATTGTGTTGTTGCTGTCAGTTACAATAAACACAAAAGGTATAGACTTTAGAGGTTTTTATTTTTAGTTTAATAGTATAAGTTAGATAAGGCGTAATTTCAGCGATTTAGTCAAACCAATCCCAATAAGTAGAGATACAGTAATTGCTACTCTAAGGGTGCGTTTGGTTTAAGTTTGATTGGAATTAATTCGATTTGAGAAAGTTTGGGAAGAAATGAGGATAAGAAACAATGTGTTATTATAAGTTATTATTAAAGACAAAAATTAAATTTGAAAACATTTTTTATAATAATTGGATTGAAGTAATCATTCATTCTAATATTTTATTTTAATAACTTAGGGACCGATGGACTACTGGTGCAACGGGTTGCTGAAACACGCGCCGACCAGGGTGCCAAGGTTTTGTTTTTGCTTAGCTACCAGTGTGCTTTGAACTATTAACATGTATTTTGACTTGCTTTGTTTGGATTTGTCGATAATAGAAAAGTTGTTCAGTGTATTCTTACATATGGTTAGTGAGGAACAAGAATGAGAGCGAAAGAGGGAAAATTAGTGAAAGAGAAAACTCTGACATGTTTTTGAGGAGAACAGCCAGTGAAGTAGTTGTTGTTTTACAGAGAGGAAAGCAGAGAAAAATGTGTCTGAGTGTTGTGTGTTTGATAAATTAAATGAAAAAGAAAATAAAAAAATTTGAAGGGTTGAAAAAGTATGAATGCCTAAGAAATGAGTTGGAAGGGTTGTGGACGGGTTGAAGGGTAAAATGATTAAGGGATGTGCATGGAGGATTTGGGAGGGTTAAAATTCTCCTAATGACTCCTTTCCTACCCTTACCAAACTAAGGGGACTTAGGAGTCATAGTTTCAAGTATCCAACCTCCCAAATTTCACCAATAAACTTCACTAACCATACCCATAAATTCTCATACCTCCCAACTAAATCACAGGCGGCCTAAATTCATACCTCCCAAAAAATTTTTTTTAATCATTAAAATAAAATCAATTTAATTAAAAACACAAACATTTTATTAAAAACATAACATTTCAATACAAACTAAAAAAGAAAACTACATTGCAACATTATTTAAAAAAAAAAAAAAAAAAAACTACATAACACTAAATTAAGTCATCGATCGATTGTGGTTGAGCCGTTGGGTCATTTAATTAAAAATACAATACAACAATTTTAAACACATACAAAACATAAAATAAATACACGAAAAAAAAATAATAATAATAATAAAAAAAGAAAAAAGAAAACGCTATCTAATCTATACAAAACTAAAAAAAAAAATAATAATAAAAAAAGAAAAGAAAATGACAAATGCACCAACTAAACTAAAGGACACAACTTATATATATCTTCATCTTTTATATCTTCTTCTTCAAAAAAAAAAAGTTCCTGTATATCTTCTTCAACCTATATATATCTTCATCTTTTATCTTTTTCTTCAAAAATCCACACTCAAAAACTACACAACTTTTTTCCTCTTATTCTTGTTCTTATTTCTGCAGATCTATAAAAACTAAAAAAAAAGGCAACGAAAATGGGTAGGTTTATTTTTTATTTATTATTTTTTTGGTTCACCAACTGATACATTTTTGGTACACACGCTCCAACGGATATATTTTTGCCTCAAAATGATTTTATGGTGAGCGGGCAACGATACCATGTTTCACAAAATTTTGGCATAAAATCAACACCGGCGGCGGTGTTACCGCCGGTGTGATTGAAACCGTCGGGCCAAACCGAAGGTGCTCCTAGTCCCCTAAGTATTCAAAGAATAGAATGATTCTTATACCCTGAAAGGTGGATACCAAACTTATAGTAAGGGTGTGATTGGTAAAAGTAGCAGTGAGCTGTGAGCAATGAGCGGTGAGCAATAGTTGTGAGCAGTAGCCACAGCTCACAGCCCACCGCTCACAGCTTCTTAAAGAAGCGTTGAAAAAATGAGCATTCTTAAAAAATCGCAAAGCTCACCGCTCCTTTGTCAAACGAACAATAAAAATCAAAAAGCTCATTGCTTACCTCTCATCGCCCCAAAAAGCTCCGCACCAAACATAGTCTAAATCTTTAAATTAAGACATGAATTATATCTCTGTTTCACGTTTGGCTTTTCTTTTGTATATCCAAAAACTATCTGGTAAAGAGTGTTAAAAAATATACTTACTACTTGTATCAAGTATTAAAACTTGTGAATGTTTTGAAAATAGACCAGATACTAAACCCTATGTCATTGACAAATTAGGGCCCGTTTAGTTGGGGGAATGAGAATGAATCTATGACTTTGAAAGTCATTCATGTTGTTTGGTTGGTTATTGGTTGGGGGAAATGGGAATGAGGATACCCACGGGTATGGGTTTCCTCATATATGATGTGTGTGGGGGGTTTCCTCATTCCCTCCAATACCCATTTCACCCTATACCAATACTCATACCCATTGTGATTCATACCAACAAACCAAACGGGCCCTAGTTCAAACGGTAGGAGCAAAGTTCAAACATGAGAATCCACAATAAGTCAAATGAATAAAATCTTTTCACTATTCTAAAAAGCTTTTTGAATGAGATTTTACCATTGCATTAAAAACTTTTTGAAAAGCTTTTCTACAAAGACTTGATAAACTTCAAGTCTTTTATAAAAGCTTTAGGGCCCGTTTGGTATGCGGGTATCAAGGGTTTAGAATCAAAGAAATTTCATATCATTTATTTGGTAGATGTTTTTTCTTTTGGCAAAGGGTATTGAATGATAAATTTGATACCTTAGCTAATTAGTAGGTTTTGATGAAAGATACAAAGTTTATAGACGGGTCCCACGTCTTGATTAATATAAGCCACAAGTTCTTAGGGGAAAAGGAGTGATCACTATGAAAACTTCCAACCCTCTCAAATTTAGCCAATCAAATTATGTCAACTCAGCTCAACCCTCCAGCCCTCCCAACCAGCCCTCCCAACCAATTTCACTCGCGCCCATGATTTTCCAGCCCTCCCAAATTTTTAATTTTTTCCCCCTAAACAATTAAACTACACAATTTATAACTAAAACACATAACATTTTATTAAGAAAGAAAAATACATAAATGTTTAAAAGGAACAACGCAACATTTTTTAAAAAATAAAAACAAGCTAAATTAATTCTTCAATCGCTGGTGGTTGGTTTGCTGGGTCATCCAGGAAAGCCAAGTCTAGCCTCGATACGTGCTCAGTAAGATCAAACCGGAGACGATGATGGATGTTTTCGTCATGTAACTCCGGTAGTACACTAGGGTTATAAACTACGGGTGTCGGTTGGTCAATTATATGGACCGATGATATTGCCCTCCCGTCGTCTTTTATGATCATGTTGTGCAATATACAACACGCGTAGACGTATTTGGAAATTTTCTCTATTGTTAGTGGCCGGAGAGGACAATCCAAAATCCTCCATTTCCCTTTAAGGACACCAAAAGCTCGTTCTACATCCTTTCTTGACGCCTCTTGCAGTCTCTTGAATTTTGTATCCTTTGTATCGACTGGATGCCGAGATGCTTTAACAAAGGTGGACCAGTTAGGATAGATACAAAAAGAACTACGTCAAAATATCCGCAAGCAAAATTGGTTCGAATTTAAAACTGGAAGATGAAGATGAAGACATTGTTTGAATGGAGAGGATGTTTTTTTTTTTTTTTTTTTTTTGTGGATGATTCGGTTTGATTGTTTTGGTTTGAAAGAGATGTGTTTTTTTTTTTTTTTTTTTTTTTTTGATGCTACGGTACCACAAACAAGAAAGAAGGGGGCATTTATTTGTTTTGATTCCCTTCCAACGTTCCAATTTCAACATCAAACGGTCAAAAAAAATTTGCAATTCCTACACTTCCAACGGCTTCACCAACGGTTAAAATACCCGGTCACCAAACCGCTCAGCCAACCCGCTGGGCAACGAAGTGATATTACCGGCGGTATGGGCAAACCGCTGGGCAACCCGCCAGCCACTCCGAGTCCCCTAACACTTCTTTTTTTTTTTTTTTATCTCTCTTATTTATAACAAATAATAATTTTAAATGTAATATTAATTCATTTATTATATATATCACATATTTATCTATTCTCTTTTTCTTTCAAACCTTTCACAAATTCGAATCCAATTTCAATCCCACTTACAAACCAAACACACCCTTAGTCATTAAATGTATCATGTATTAAAAGTATTAAATGCATCAAGTCTTTAAAGACTTGATTCACTGTAGATGTTCTGAATGCATCAACATTAATATCAACATTTTAATGTGTAGCTCATTGATTTTGTAGGAATATCCTTCACATATGAATAGAGATGAACTTAGGGCCCGTTTGGTTTGTAAGTGGGTTTAGAATTGGATTTGGATTTGGGATTGTTTTGAAAGAAATAAAAATGATTGATAATATTAATGTTGTTTGTTTTGTAAAATATAATTGGGAATTGATTTTTATTTAATATTATTATACAGTGAGATTGGCCCTTTGCTTATATTATAAAATAAAAAAATACAATACAAACAAGAAAGTGATGAGTTATAAAACAAAAAAATTTCCGTTGTGTCAGTAAACCATTTCTTTTGTCAGTAACCCTGCCTCTTGTGGGTGGTTTCGTATAAACCCTTAAGTAAAGGTTTCAAATCCACTTTTAAAATCAATACCCACAAAACAAATGGAATATTTCACTTTGATAGTATTCATATAAGACAAACACCACCTACCAAACGGCACCTTAGAAGGGATCGGAGGTGTTATGATTTCCTCAAATTTTTTGACTCTGTGTATATTTTATATTCTTTTATATGGTTTGTCGACTCTGTGTACATTTTATAGTTTTAATACAAAAAATTTAACGTGGTGTATATCGCCCCCTTAATAAAATATTTTTCAAGTTGTCTTCTCCACTAACAACGTTTAAGTTCCGTCCATGCATATCAACAACTTTTTTTTTCCAAAACTAATCACACATTAACGAAACTAGAACACTTGCAAATAAATCTAATAACCAAAATAACGCATCACATAAAAATATAAGAAAAAACAAATAAAGAAGATCACCCAAATCTTTAGGACTTAATTACAATTTACAACACAAACTTACAACAATACCGAATACACATATTTATTTCTTAATTTACGTGGCTCGTATCTATTCCAGATTTCTCTCAACAAAAGACATACACAACTAACTTAAAAAACGCGTACAGACTTAGAAACCCCACCACCAAAATTATACTAATAAAAAAACAAGTGACGCTCCTATTCATATTATAAAAACCAAACCCAGATAACATAACCTTTCGTTTCATTTCTCAATACTATTATATACTTCTTTCTAGAAAGAAAAAAACAGTAACTGAGTTCACCAATGGGGCGGAGTAAATTAACGACAGTGGTTGCATTTGCATTCCTTGCAACATTACTTGTCATGTTGCCGGAAACTGTTTCTGCTAAAAGGTTTATTGTTGGTGGAAGTATGGGCTGGGCTCCTAATTTTAACTATACTCTTTGGGCTGCCAACCAGACTTTTTATCTTGGTGATTGGTTATGTAAGTGTTTCTTAAATTTAAACCTCAGATCTGTTGTTTTCTTGTCCTAGATCTTTTGATTTTGTGTTTTTTTTTAAGGTACGTAGTTGTGTTAGATCTGTTAGTGTTTTTTAAGATTTGAAATGTATGACTATGTGAATGTTTCTTTTTTTGTGTGGGTGATATATAAATATGTAATTTTAGGGGGTGTTTGAATTAGCTTACTTTCTGAGCTTACATGCTTATTTGAATTTGGAAAGGCTCGTAAACTCATTTTTTTTAGCTTACCAGCTTATTAGAGTGAGCTTATGAGCTGTTAAGTTGCATAAACTGATATTATGAGTTTTTCCGATTTCAAATACGCCGGTAAGCTCGAAAAATAAGCTAATATAAACACCCATTAACTGAGCTTATGATTTTTTTTTTTTTTTTTTGCTAGGGTAAAGATGGTTATAATTAGTATTTTGGACATGTTTCACTAGTTTAGAGAAGTGAAGATTTGTTAATTTTAGTTAGTGAATAGTGGATCTTCACTTAGAAAATTTCAAATCTAATATGTGGCAAAAGGAGGTGATTGGGACATTGAAGATGTCTGCATTTGGACACGACAAAATACTTGCTATATGTTGTTGTACTACGGAGTTTTGAACCAAGAGTGTTGTTTGAATTGGTAAAGATTTGTGGATGTTTTGGACACGACAAAATTAATTGTTGCTTTTCATAGGTTTGTGGATGTTTTGAACCAAGAGTGTTGTTTGAATTGATAAAGTTGTGTTTTTATTTATTTATTTATTTATTTATTTATTTGGTTTTTGAAGATCTCAATGACACAAAACTTCATTGTTACTCTACTAGGTATTATATTTGAAAATGTATTATTTATTGAATTTGGTAATTATGTTATTAGTATGATACTCCTACCATTTTGGTTGCAAAGTGAAACATGATTATTTATTGGAATTAGTAATCAAGAAGCTTCTTTTCCCTTCATCAACAACACTTTCATTTTTGGACTAATTTATAAAAGTCATAAGGGACTAGTAGAGCATGCTTTCTTTATTTGAGCTAAACATATAGAACTAGAACTAGTATAATCTGTGGACAATGTGGAACTGGAAGCTTGGCTTGGGACTTGATATGTCAAAGGAAGGAACGAACATTTGATTAACAATTGGAATATTCGTCTAGCCTATGCATTTTATACATGTCAAACCGGAAGCTTTTTTGAGCCCTGAGCTTGTTTTTTTCCATGTAGTTTTCGTGTACGACAGAAACCAACAGGACGTCCTAGAAGTCAACAAGACAAACTACGAAACCTGCAATGCCGAGCACCCAGTCCACAACTACACCACAGGAGCCGGAAGAGATGTAGTTGAACTCAATGTCACACACGACCGCTACTTCATTAGTAGCAAAGGGTCTTGCTACGGTGGTATGAAGCTTCACGTACACCTTTCTCCTTTACCATCGCCTCCACGTGCTGCCCCTGTAAAGAATCACGCTTCAAGTATCACCATCCTCAGAAGCCAACTCGTAGTCCCAGCTGTTTTCGCAGTTGCGGCCATCTGGGACTCGCTTCTTCTTCGTATCTAATCAGGAAATCATATCGATAGGTAGGTGTTGTTGTCCCAAAATGGGTACCACTTTTGTATTGGATTTTGTTTTATTTATTTTTGTTTGGTGTAATCATCAAAATTTGACAAAACAATTCATCATTTAATTTATGTGTTTTGATTGTATTGGATGAATGTAATTGAATATTGATTATTGCTAGTATTATTTGATCATTTAATTTATTTCATTTGCGTGACTGGCGGATGCCGTTTTCTATCTGTTTGCACATGGTCTTAGTCGTGTCTCATGTGCTTAGTATCACAGATCTTTGACTATGGTTGGATATTCGTCCTGTTTGTATGCAAGTACTTTTTTTTTTTTTTAATATAATAATCAGAATCTTAGAACCAAATCATATAAATGTATATACGATATACAGAGTACGAATATATGATTATGGTGGTGTGTAAATATGTCGTTATAGTCAGATTTTGATGTTCAAATTTTGAGTGATCTGTTTGATATTAGCTGCGTTAAAATGGGAGTACAACTGTACAATGATGGAGTATACGTCGAAATGATACCAGTAGTTACTAGAGCACACTGTGTGGTGGTTTTATAAACATTTTGATGTACTTGTGGCTTGACACCCCACAATTAGCTACAGATAATTAAACTAAGATTATGTTATCAGTTGAGTAAAATGGTGGAAAGAAAATGAAAGTGAAAGGATATAAAAAAAACTCGTGTTTTTAAGTTTTTTCTTGTAAAGAAAGTGAAGGATGGATGTTTTTTTTTTCAAAACTTTCACTAAATTTTGGAGTGAAATTGAAAGAATAAAAAAAATTGGGAAATATAAAATACCACAATTACCCCTCTTATAATTCAATATTTGTATGATAAAGTATATATGAAGGACATTATTAGAATTATGTAAACTTTCTTTCATTTCTCTTCCTAAGAACATGAAAGAGTAACGTTTCTTTTACTTTCATTTTCATTTTAACTTAAGAACATAAATATTTTTGTATACTTTCTTTCATCACCTCACTTTTCTCTACTTCTCTTTACTTACATTTTTTTTTTACTTCCATAAACAACTTGATAACACAATGTAAGGAAATGGCGCATGAGTTATACGGTTATTTTGTTTGTTTGTTTTTTTTCAGTTCTGCTGCTTGTGTTTGAGGTCCCTAAATGTATCTATTAACGAGGTTGTTTTATGTTATGTTAGAAGATTCGTTTTATATATAGGTAAAAAAAAGCCGACCTGACGGATATAACTTCACCACCCAAGTGGTATCTTGTGCTTTTAGTTCAAGAGTTGAGTTATTTTAGAGATTCTTAAAAACTTACAAGCTAAAGAAACTTAACCTTAAATCAAATATTAACTGTAAAGAATTGTTAAATCACATCAAATTGAAAGGATCTAACATTTTCAATTATGAATTGTTAAATATTAACCGTAGAGATGGGTCCTGATAACACAACCCAATTATTAATCAATTATGGACTTTTCAAGCGTGGAACAAATAGTAAAATAGGTAAGAACATCATGGCCCAACAACAATAACGGTATTTACTTTAAATGAGTCGGGCTGCGGTCCGCCGCGTTGCGGCGGGGCATTGTAGTTAGCGTTTTTATAAAGTTTATATCAATACGACAAAGGGAAAAGGAAAAAAAGGAACTCGTTTTTATAATTTTATATCAATACCACAATGTTAAGACAATATTATCATGATCCAAAAATAACATTTGTATCAGTACTTATGCTATATTGACATCACCAACAGCAGCAGTCTTGGCTTCAGCAGCGAGTTTAAACCTCAGATCCAATAGCTTGATTCTAACAATGTAAGCACTTCATACACCATCTGGATATTCTCTTGGGGGAGCCAGAACATGTCCACATAAGACCCCTTTTATTTCCTTGAAACATAAAGTCTTTGTAATGGATGGAGGCTGTTGGTCACAACAATATTACTGGATATTATCTATGGCCATTTAAAGCACAAATTGTTATATCCAATAACATATAGCGTAAGTGCGTAACAGTAAATGCATAGAATAATCAAATACATAGTATAGTAGCTTCAATGGATTATTTGTTACCCATAGTTAAAAACAATAATTTTCTAACTTACATTCAGTTGATATTATTCAGTTTTCTTATATTAAAAATCGTTGTAACATTCAAGCCTAAAATCTCAATTCTCGATGTTCCTTAAAAGTTTTAGTATCTGTTCAGAAAATATGTTGTTGTATGTCAGTATATGTTCCTAACCTTAATCGGGGTTCATCGACAAAGATATTATTACAGTGCAGATAATCCTAGATTGCCTAGCATTTTTTAAATCACCAAAAAGTATGGTTTTACTCCATTTCAAAGTATTAGATACATTATGTGTACGTTCAATTAAAGAAACTTTTTATAATTCAAAAAGTACTTACATTCTTTAGTTGTTTAACTTGCTTTCGGAGTCGACTGATCTCGTCATCTATATCAGCATGCATTGGATCAATACGCAGTTGAATTTCATCAGAACCAGTCCCTTGTCTGGTGCTAAGGCCTTCTCTGTGGACAGTTTACAACTTGTCAAGATTTGCAAATAAGCACTTAACTCATAAAAGTTAATGTAAAATTATTTGCGGCTTGAAAAAACAAAATATTAGCATTTAATACACCTACAATATAAAGAAAGGCTAGTATCAACAATAAAAGAAATATAGCTTATACGATAAACCAACAATTACCTGCATCATAAATACACACGATTCCGTTGGCTCACTACACACCTGGAAACAGCAAAAAAAAACACATACATAAGGCTTCTGGAAAAAAATGAAACCCTTAGCAAAGTAAAGTAAATATAAAAATTCCTTGCGACTAATATTAACACATTAACACTAATAATCCACATCACGTGTTGTGCCTGCATCTCAGACTAAGGCCGTTGTAACACAGACTTACGCCAGACAACCCATAATTAAAAGCAAACGAAACACAAATCTGATAATTGAACACATGTATCATCTTTTTACAGATCTCATCTTTTTACATATCCATTTGTTGCTTTATTTCGTACCTGTTCATGTGGAACCACATGACCATCTCATAATCATGGCAACCCAGCTTTGTCACCGATCCCAATTCCAAAAACACTTGTGTATCATAATCATGGCAACCCAGCTTTGTCACCTATCCCAATCCCAAAAACACTCGTATATCATAATCATAAACACAGACACAAACATTAATATCTACGAACATCCTCATATCATTTTAATCACACAAATTCAACAATCAACACAAACCTTAACACGACGAAACGTTGACGGCAATAGGATATCACAGTTGTTGTTCCAATCAAAACCCCTAAACCAAATGAAACTAAAAAATTTAAAATTAAAAGCTAAAATTTACACGCAACAAAGAATCTGATATTGGTTTTGCGTTTGTTTTTCTAATATGTACTATGGAGTAATGTTTATGTATCTTCTACTTCCCAAACCATGCTTTAGACTTTTAACTTTTAGCAATGACATGGGTGGCTTTGTAACTTTTTTATAGTTTTAAATACCGAACAGATGTCACGCACCACATCACTCACCACAATGACAATATTGAAAATATTCATAACTGAAAACTAATGTTGCTAGCTTCACTTGCCTAGGTGCGTCGACCGACTACGTTCGTTGTTCACCCGCGAACTCATGCTACCGTTTTCAGGACCTGCATTAATACCTGTAACAGCAACAGATCAAATCAGGAAGGATTAAAAATAACTTAATCAATCAGTCATATCAGTTCTAACGACAACAAAACTGAAGAAGCAAAAAATAAATAAAACTGAAATGAGCTCCTTTTTAGAACGCAGGGCACATAAGCTCATAGGTACTAAACAACCCATATTCCTACATCTTTACCTAAATACATTTCCAATTTAAACAACTTATAAGCGCAAAATTCTTTTTCAATATTGGCTTGTTATAAACTTTGTCCATCACAAAGTATGGCTTAAAGAATGAATATATGCTTTTAAACCAATTTATACACTACATTAACATATTTTCCACAAACATAACTCGAAATTTTTGGTCTATGTTCAGAAAAAACAATTACAAAAAGGCCAAGACCTTAAATGAAAGTGCAATAAAAGTCAAGAAAATTATACCCAAATTAGCAAAACATGTTCAGTCTTAATCACCGTGGAACCCGAAGGTCCGAAGCCATAACCTCTTCATCACTCCGTTCCTTCCTTCTTCTCCCTGTACAACTACTAAATTTCGCCTTCAGTCTTTTGCCCTTCCTGCTTCGCTCTCTACTGCCACCGCTCCTTTTCGCTCTCTACTGCAGCAAGTAAAAAATGTATAAGAATAAATTCGCAAACCTTTACTGATAACCTCATTTTTTTCATGATAAAACAACAATAGTGTAATCTTATGGGAAAATCCCTTTAGACAACAACCAATAACCCGAGTTTGTCGGTAATTATTGCTCTTTCGCTTTCTGACTACTAACTTTTTCAAAACCAGCTTTACATGCATCAATCAATTTCACTAAATTTAACCACATAAATTTCCCCCAAATTTACTTGTTTTATTAGATTTCTAATCCAAAAGTCAGTATTGTTAAAATTAATCCAAAACCCACTTTATATTTACCTTTAATTACATAACCCTTTAATCAATTTAACTAATTCAAATTTTAACCTAAAAAAATGAGAGAGTGTGAGGAAGGATGAGAATCACAAAAACCGAACTCCACAATCACTTCCTCTACACACATCCGGATGATACTGGAACCAAATCAAACACAAAATAAATTACTTTTTTTACATAAAAAGTCATCAACAAAAAAATAAATAAGAATCACATAAAAAAAAATTACCGTATTACCTTCAATGGCAACTGTCTAAAAGCTTTTTTAACCTCAGATTTAGAAGGACCAGGATTAATACTCAACGTCTTATACGAATCAGAAGTAGAGGGTGGAAGAAGATTGTGCGTGTGTGTGTGATCGGGAATCTTCTAGGTTTATGTGGCTGTGTTGTGTATAAGAAAAACGAACCGGAAACGCAGGCCATGGACTAACGCGTACAATGGGCTGACGAAGTAAATGGGCCAAGGGTACTGTAGCAATAGAGACGTCGTTTTACATGCCTTTTAATATATATAGTTTAAATTAAGTATCTACTTTAACATTGAGGAGAATATCAAAAAAAAAATTATGCACAAATCTCATTCACTTATTCTTTTATTTGAGAAAAATGGGAAAAGATTAATTAATATTTTAATTAAAAATACAATTGCAATCATTTTTTAAATTTAAATATCTCATACAATCACACATCTTTAAACAAAATAAATTATACCGTTGTAACGATCATTTTACTATCTTTTAATATACGGACATTTTGATATACCGTTGTGACGATCATTTTACTCTCTTTTAATTAATATAGTAATTAAAAATACAATTGCAATCATTTTTTTTGTAATTTAAATATCTCATACAATCATACATCTTCAAGCAAAACAAATTATACCGTTGTGACGATCATTTTACTATCTTTTAATATACGGACATTTTGATATACTTTTAATGAATTATTTGTTTTCGTTTTTTTATGTTTTTTTTTTCAGTATTAAAATATTACATATCACATGTGATTTAACACTAATATGCAAGTTCGAACACTAAACGACTGTACGAAAATTGGCATAAGTATATGTGTATAAATTAAAGACTTTCGTCGTTCTTTGCAATGAAAAACACACATTTATAACTTTTCATCCATATATCACACACTATATTTGAATTATAGATTATAACAATTAATTTATTAAACTTCTATAATCACATGCAAACAGAATCGCATGTGGTAAAAATCACATGTGATTGAGATCACGTGTGGTAAAAATCACGTGTGATTTTATGTGTTTTATCCAACTTTGACTAATTAACTGCACTATTCAACAATTTAAAATATAATGTGTTAATGGCTATAAAGCTATGAATCTCTGGCTTTTATTTAAAATCCGTTGAAACTTTTAGAATTTTGTATAAAAAGTTATGTTTATTTTACTACATATTTAAATATTTTAATTTTTAAATTAGTGTTGAGTCACATGTGATTTCTCATGGGGGTTTCAACAATGAAAAAAGAGAAGAAAAAAAATAATAAATAAATAAATAAATAAATAAAAAATAAGAGTTTTTTAGAGTATATCGAAGTGTCAACTTATTGAAAGGTAATTAAAATGTTCGTAGCGATAATGTAATTTTTTTCATTTAATGATTAACGGTTTATAAGATATTAAGGTTTAAAAAAATATGATGAAAGTGAGTTCGCTATTTAATATAAAAATGAGTAGTTATTGCTGATTATTTAGTATATTTGAAAACGTTTGATATGTAAGTAATATCTCGTTTTTAACATCACTAGTTCACTGATGGTTAATCGTTTTATAAATAATACGGAGTAATAAATTATCTTATTTGTTAACGCTGATGAACAATGGCATGAAAAGCAAACAAACGAGATTTGCTCTCAGACCATGTGTAATAGGGCGTGGAAATCAAAGTTTTTGCATCTTCAACGCCTCTTCAGTGCTCGGCCACCACTACTGGTAGGCGTGAAAGTAAGAAAAAAGAAGGGGGGGGGGGGGGGTCCATATGAAGTTGATGATTGATGGGTGTTCTTATAAGTAATACATTATGGGATTTGTAACATTAATTTTTGTGGTGATCGGAGATGTGATCAACGCTTGTTTTTGGTGATCGGAGATGTGATCAACTTTTGGTTTAGACTTTTGAGAGAGAGAAAGATGTGAAAAGCAAGGTTTTCAAGATCGGGATTCTACCTAGGATTGTTTTCGTCTTTGCAAGATCGTGATCGTAAGATCGGATCGGGATCCTAAGATCCTACTATAATGCTATGTTTTAATGATTTTTGTAATATTATTCAAATCTACAAATTATTAGATATTATAAACATGAAATTATATGAATATTTCATGAAAATGTTGTCATAAATTATGAATATGGAATATTTAAGAATAATCACCTATTGTTTTTTAAATTATATAAAACCATAAACCATAAATTTGTAGTTTTTTAGTTTGCGGTTTGAGAAAAGTAAGATCGGATCGGAGTAGATTTTAAAATCCTATGGTCAAGATTGGGATCCTATAAGATCTTAAGCTTGTTAAGATCCTACGTAGGATCCGGATCGTTTTTGCTTCGTAGAATCGTAAAATCGTAAGATCCTAAGATCAGGATCGGGATCTTAACAACTATGGTGAAAAGGGGTGTTTGATGTTTTTTTTGGGTGTTTTGTGGTATTTATATTTGGTTTGGTGGTCAAATGGTCCAACTCGCCCACAAAATTACACCAACCCCGGTTATGTTCGTCCTCGTCGTGTTAACGAGTTTGGCGAGGGTGCGTTTTCAAACCAAGAACTTCTCGATGTCATCTCGCATTTTATATTATTTAGTTTTATTTATTAGTTTTATTTCTTAGTTTTGTTTATTAGTTTTAGTGATTAAAAAAAAAAAATGGGTGCCACATGTCACACTATGCCCCATCTACCATTACAGTACTTTTTCTTTCAAGCTTTATAGTGGCCCACAATGCCACATATCAAACCATGCCTCTTCCTTCTTACACTAGTCTTACACATTATCTCATACTCGTATCTTTATGGGAATCATCATCACATGGATAGTATCCAACACCCATCTCTTTGTCAAATAATAAAACTATGTTAACTTAAAAGTGAAATTTTATATGAAATATTGTCTAATTTGTGCTTTATAAGTTTGTATCAAATATATTGACAATTTTAGAGAAAACTTTGAGGTTATTGTTTACAGTAAAGGTATATTTTATTTAAAAATATATATCAGCATTCAGCATTACACTATTTTGTATTTTCATCAACTACCCTAAAGAATGCGACTTGTCACTGGTTAAAGGACCACAACCACCCTAAAAGGCATAACGGAACAAGGGATACTCCTCGAGTAGCTGCATGAAGCACATAAATGATAAATCTATGTATGTTCAAATTGCTGTGAAAGCATAGAAGAAGATAAGTACAATATTGTCCATCATGGATTGCAAAAAACGAATCAAGTTCATTTCAAAGTTTAGAAGTTAGCGTGAACCACATATAAGTTCCGCTAGAAACATATTTGAGATAAAGGTGGTCTAGTTCGTAAAAACTCGTCGTAGTTCTAACTTTGAAGAATGGTGAAAATAATAGACAGAGGTTAAACGAAGGAAAGAAAAAGGCTATAAGAAATAGTGGTGAATGTGGTTCGGTTTAGTTTGTTTATTGGCTAAAACCAAAGCATAAGTGCATAAACCACACATTTTCGGTAAATGAAAATCAGAAACGTTCTGTTTCGGTTAATAATTGTTGGGTCAATATTTGACTCAATTGTCCCTAACAATATTTGAACATAAATAGCCAAGTTGCTCGCTGATAAAATCAGTGAGCACACACTCTCTAATCAATTAGGGAGTAGATCAAACAGCATGCTTCAAAGATGTTAAAGACCGAATGACGATGCACCGTCCTTCGCTGATGCGGTATCAACAAGTAACGTACCTGAGCAATACAAGAGTCGTGAGAACTGACAAATATCTCACTGACCCTGAAGACTTATCTATGAAGAAACAATTACGAAATATAGGCGGGAACTTTCTTGAAAATACAAGCTACAAGGCTACAAGCATGCACAAGAAAGTCAAAGAAGACAAAAATACTTTTGTACTTTATTATTATTTTATGAGAAGCTTCTCTTTGAAGCATAACCAACATATATGTGTATATTGTAATAGAGTTAGATAGAGATTCTAGTTCAACAAAATTAACAGTAGATGTTATAGTGATATGATCCCCATCTCATTGAATCCAAGATTAGCTAGCTTGGATCTATGAGAGTTTTATTTGTCACTCATGGGGATAGTATTCCGCAACTATCCCCTTGAAGAAGTTGATGATGTTATTAGTATGTCAAATGGTTATTGAATAAACTTGCTATGATTTTCCTATTAATTCATAGTGTTGGTCCGGTTTAAACATGAGCAACTCATGAATTAACAAATTAAACATAAACACGTTCCGTTTGGACATGGAAAGAATAACGAGTTTATGATTAATGATAGGCGAAATTACAAGGTTACTCAAGAACCCACTTAGACACACTAATGACTTGGTTGGCTTTTCAATGAGGATAGTTGTAGACGGCTATCCCCGGTGAGAGACAAATTAAGAGATACAAAGAAGCAAGCTAGGCTTGGGTTCTAAGTGTGTTGAGGATTCTAACACTCTAACTATGTTAGGAATTCTCACTTCTTACTCTCGTTGAATGCGCACATTCTGCTTTGGTTGGAACGGGTTTATATAGCGGAGAGATTATTGTTGCTTCACGTGGGAATAGTGATCTTGCCAACTGTTCGTAGATAGCCATGTGCCTAGGCATCTAGCCTTGATGTCCTTTTGGTTTACCGGAGTTGACAGCACCGAGTTCTTATGAGCTTCTTTTGTGTCTTGGGAAGGAACAAAGTTTATCTTCCTAAGAGTTTTCCCGCTTAAAAACTATAGTCTTCACCTAACTTCCTTGGTCTTGATCAGAGAGCTGAGAGATCATCAAAGTATTCTTGCCCTTAAGAATCCCCTGTTCCTGAGCTAAAGTTCCTTGTACATACTGGCTGATAAGCACTTGGTAAGTTTGCAAGATAACACTTTGACGATATCTAGGTCTTGAACTTCTGTTGTTGATGTTCAGTGAGTTTGTCTTCTTTAATCAGTTCATCTTAAATTTCTGATGTCTCTGAATCTTGAGCCTTGTTCAGGAAGTCATGTTGATCATTCATCACTTCTTGATCAGTTAGATTAAAGTTGCTGAGGTGTTCATTGTCAATGAGAGGAAGGCCATCAGGGGTATAGAGACATTCTTAGTATCCCTGATGTTTGCTCAAGTACCTTACTCACTGAGACTGCATCAGTTGAGTTAAAGCGTATCTTCAGTTGGTCTTTGCCAACTCTTTGAAGAATGTTGTCTGAGCTTCATCCCTTTATCAGGGAGAGACATTCTCACTAATCATCAGTGAGTTAGATGATCACTGATATTCTGTCAGTGAGTGTCTGGGCTATTTTATGTTCAAATCTTTGTCAGGGACATTTGGGTCAATTGTTGACCCAACAATTTCCCCCTATTTGAACATAAAGATGGCTCAGGTTTTATCAGAGATAAGTGAGCATAACGGTTTTTCTTGTACTCTGATTTACAACAAAGGTATGATGTACGGCTATTGTTTTTGGTTCTGTGTAATACTACTTGTTGGATATTATCATATATAAGTGAGCATAACGGCTTCTTCTTATACACTGATTTACAAGCATGATCTAAAGTAAACACTGTCGTTATAAGCTTTTATCTTCGATACCTTTTGTTGAAGATGAAGTTTTAGGCTATTTTCTTCATCTTGAGTCACCATCTTAATTCTTGGTTCTATCTTTACTTGTCCGAGCTTTATCCTCATGTAGTGGTGTTTCTTCTTTAGTTTGATGATGACCTCCTGAACATTTTTGTTCAGGGTCTCCTGAGCATTCTTGCCCAGGGTCTCCTGAGTATTCTCTTAGGGTATCTTGACTCTTCTTTCTCAGGGTCTTGCTTAGGATTTTCTTTGTTTCAGTTCTAGCAAAAACTTGCTAATCATAGATATCCTAAGCTATTAACAGTTTGTAAGTGAGCAAAAAGAGGCTTCTTTTTAGAAACTGATTTACAACAAAGAAAACATAAATAATATTCAATAAAAACAGATTCTTTGTTGTCTTGAACCATTTCTCCTTTTGCATGCTTAGGGTCATGTTCCCTGATTCTTGTTCTGCTCAAGCCTTTATATCAATTATTGCGTGTGAAATCAGTCCCTGATGATTTGTGCATCAAGTTCACATCTTCAGTTATGGCTCTCATAGATTCTCATAAATGCTTTCTCCCCCTCAAAAGCTGCAACTTCAGTGAAAGATTTTGGAGTTCATGCATTTATGGCCATGGTTCAAGCTTAAGGAACTTACTTCCTTTGTTGTGTGTCTGTTAGTCAGAATAATAGGCACTGAGACCTTTCAAGGAGTCATTTTCATCCTGAAAGGTCCTCAAAGAGTGACTTACTGATGTTGTGAACAAGCTGACAGTGAGTCATACTCTCTGGATCACTAATAATCAGTGAGAAGTTTAGACCTTTTATTCATAGTTTACATGAAAGAAGAGATTAGTTCACATTAATCTCTCCATGACTAGAATTACAATTTATCTAAACTTAATCAGTAGTAAGTGAGCAATGGCTTCTTCTTACATACTGATTATTACATCAAAGAATTACAATATTTATAATACCTAATTCTATTGATTCTGATTAAGTACAAATAGACTCTAGAGCTTGAATTTGTTATCTTCAGTTCTGCAACCTTTTTAGACTGTAGTTCAGCGTCTTCGTACTTCAGTACTCTGTGAACCTGGCCAGAGTCTTGTAGATCCATCAGGTAGCATGTGAGTACCACCTGATTTAGTCTTTCCAGTCCTTGATTATAGAACAAACCTAATCAACAAACTGATCTTGCCTTAGTGGTTGATCTTGGTTGCTTAGATGGGGATTGTTTTGTTTACTGGCTGGTCTGATAGACGGGTAGAGCTAAGTAGCTTTTCCGTTACAGATCAGCCAAATTTTAACCCAGCCGGCAACCATGTCCTTTGTTCTTCCGAGCTGGATAGCAACAAGGATGAGAAATCAGAGAGTTTCATCCTTTGTTGCTTGATGTCGTTAGGTGATCTTTCTTGAAGATCAGGGATTGTAGCGATCCTTGATCTTTGATTTGTATCTATCCCTAATGACATATCATCTTCCCTATTTTGTTCCCCTTTAATAGCCTCTGATGATCCTCCATTTTTCGCTTCAAATATGGTTGTTGCTAAGATTAACCATATTACATCCTTGGATGTTTCCACTCTCATAGCTTGCATGGAAGTAAGTTCCCATGAAGATTCCACCAGTATTTAAGAACTGGTGGTGCTGAGGTGGAATGAATGAAAGGATGGTGGATAGGCAGTTTGAGCATTACCTCCCACCAGAAAGGTTGAATGTAACTTTCTTGTTTAAGGAGACGCTCGAGGATCTTATGGACGGGATTTTGATGTTAGGGTTTTTCTAGAGGATGGTGGTTGTATGTTATTAGCCGTCATTTAAGAACGACTAAAAGTTATTAGTAGTTATTTAAGACCGGATTTAAATCATAAGAATGATCCACCCGCTCTGATACCACTTGTTGGTCTGGTTTAAACATGAGCAACTCATGAATTAACAAATTAAACATAAACACGTGCCGTTTGGACTTGGAAAGAATAACGAGTATATGATTCATGATAGGCGAAATTACAAGGTTACTTAAGAACCCAGTTAGACACACTAATGACTTGGTTGGCTTTTTAATGAAGATAGTTGCAGACGGGTATCCCCAGTGAGAGACAAATTAAGAGACACAAAGAAGCAAGCTAGGCTTGGGTTCTAAGTGTGTTGAGGATTCTAACACTCTAACTATGTTATGGAGTTCTCACTTCTTACTCTCGTTGAATGCGCACATTCTGCTTTGGTTGGAACGGGTTTATATAGCAGAGAGATTACTGTTGCTTCACGTGGGAATAGCGATCTTGCCAACTGTTCGTAGATAGGCATGTGCCTAGACATCTAACCTTGATGTCCTTTTGGTTTACCGGAGTTGACAGCACCGAGTTCCCATGAGCTTCTTTTGTGTCTTGGGAAGGAACAAAGTTTATCTTCCCAAGAGTTTTCCCGCTTAAATGCTATAGTCTTCACCTAACTTTCTTGGTCTTTGATCAGAGAGCTGAGAGATCATCAAGGTATTACTGCCCTTGAGAATCCCCTGTTCCTGAGCTAGAGTTCCTTGTACATACTGGCTGATAAGCAGTTGGTAAGTTTGCAAGATAACTCTTTGAGGATATATAGGTCCTGAACTTCTGCTGTTGATGTTCAGTGAGTTTGTCTTCTTTACTCAGTTCATCCTGGATTCCTAATGTCTCTGAATCTTGAGCCTTGTTCAGGAAGTCATGTTGATCATTGATTACTTCTTGATCAGTTAGATTAAAGTTGGTGAGGTGTTCATTGTCAATGAGAGGAAGGCCATCAGGGATATAGAGATATTTGTCAGATCTCAGTGTCCCTGATGTTTGCTCAAGTACCTTACTCACTGAGACTGCATTAGTTGAGTTGAAGCGCATCTTCGGTTGGTCTTTGCCAACTCTTTGAAGAATGTTGTCTAAGCTTCATCCCTTTATCAGGGAGAGACATTCTCACTGATCATCAGTGAGTTAAATGATCACTGATATTCTGTCAGTGAGTGTCTAGGCTATTTTATGTTCAAATATTTGTCAGAGACATTTTGGTCAATTGTTGACCCAACACATAGTTTATTCAATTATTTGGGCCAACAAGTTGTATCAGAGCAGGTGAATCATTCTTATGATTCAGATATGTACTAGTTGACTACTAATAAAATAAACAAAAATCATCAAAAAAAAAAAAAAAAAAAAAAAAAAAAAAAACTAACAACACAATCGTCATCCTTACCAAAACAAAACCCACACACGAGAATCACTCTTCATTCGTAGATCAAAACCACTCATTTATCAGATCTGAAAAAGTGATACTACCTCCGTCCCATATTAAGTGTCCATAATGGAATCTTGTGATGCGTGGGTTTTGCAACCTTACAACAGGTTTTACCTCTCGAGGGATCTCAAGAGGCTTACAACCCCACCAGGCAGTGTACCTGACCGATGTAGTATAGTGTAGTGGTAAGTACGGGGGATTGATCGTTCTCCACAGGGAATAGTGTTCGTTAGGTGTGAAAGGCTACTCTAATTAGGTCTAAGGGTTGAGGAAGATTCTTTTTATGTTTTTATAATTTTTATGAAAGCAAGTAAAATCTCGGGTTTTGAAGGAGTGGGCGGAATTAGTTGCTAGTCAACTAACCCAAATTACTACAAATGCAAATAAAATAAAATAACAAAAATGAAAAGTGGTGAGAAACTTATGTGTAGAGAAATGTGTTTACTTAGATTTCCTTACTCCCTAACTATCTTTTACCGGTTAATTAGTGTGTATTAGTCGCGTGGATGACGGGTGTATTCCTTAATACCATTCGTGGGGTGGCGTACTTACTTCCCCAAACTCTACAAGCTCCTACTTCACTCCTATGTCGAGCCGGCTAGGAAGCTCCTAACATGGGATCACTAGAATTCGCTTGTGCATTAAATACAACCATAAAAACCTTTAGTACGCGTTTGGTTCATGTTTCTTAAGACGTTCAAGCAAGTTACCGAATAGGAAGTTAGCCAGTTTTCTTAAGCCTAACATAGATAAACAATCATCCAATACAACTAATAACACACTAACAACCAATAATCAATAGCTAGGTTTCATTAGATCTAAGCAAACACAAGATAAAATTAGCCTAACATGTTAAACAAAAGACAAGCATAAGATAGAATCAAACAACACATAGACATATTGAATGATTAATTGATAACTTATCTTTCAATGAAACATGGAAGATCTCAAGGCAAGAAGCCCTGAAAAAGTAGCTAAAATCGTCTTAGGGTTTTATCCCAAAATTCCACACACTAAGCTCTCCCTAATGACAAAAAATTAGAAAACTATATATAGACTTTGACATCTGACGGCGTCACCTTATGCATTGTGACGCCGTCACCTCGCCGCTTTTAGGGTTCCCGGATGCCCATCTTGACGCCGTCCCTCTTTAGCTCTACCAAAATCCATTCTGGCTTATCAAGGCTTGACGCCGTCGGATCAAGAACGTGACGCCGTCCCCTTATGATTTAAGCCGTGACGCCCTTGATTTAGTTAAAGCGTGACGCCGTCAGAATTCTTATGCAAACTCACTGGCCCGTCATGAGTAAATTTCACATCCAACTTTTCTTGCCAAAGCATGACGCCGTCTGGAGTTAATGTTGACGCCGTCAAAGGTGACTTTTAGCCGATTCTTGAGACTTTGCCGTTTTCTTCACTTTAATGCTCCAAAAACGTCCAAAATGCCTCCTTTTCCAGATTTCTCCTCAAAAGTACCTAAAATGACAAAAGGAACGATTTAGGGCAATATTTGATCAAATAAATACGATTTCGGGCTTAAATGACCCCTTAAAAGCGGTACACTTTTCGCCTATTAAGTGTCCATCAGGAATCTTGGGATGTCCCAAATTAAGTGTCCAGGGAATATTTTCAACCAATGAGAAGAGACTTTAGTGGGTAATAGTGATATTTGATTGGTGGAGAGTGTAGTTAGTGGAATTTCCAAAAACTTTGTGCATTTGGAAAGTGAACACTTAATATGGGACGGAGGGAGTATTTGATTTCCCAAAACTCATACTTCATCTTTATCTCCCAAAATCCAATAAAAAAAACGACACACAAAAACAAAACTCACAGATCCAAAACTAAAACTACAAAAATCATCTTCGATCCATCATCAAACAGAAAACGGCGTCACCATCAAATCTAACACTCACTCTGGCGACTGCAGCGGCGGAGGGTGCAACTCAAACAGGTAAACGAAGTGATGGTGCGTTTGACGTAAAAAAAGAAGACGGTTCTTGATGACTTAGATGGAAAATGGGTTTGTATTTGTTATTTGGGATTATAAGAGTTAGTGATGTTGTGGTTTTCGGGCTAAGCTTGAATATGAGGTGTCGCTAAAGTGTTCTGAACTCGTGACAGAGTCACTGAAACATGACACTAAGTGAACCTGAAAAACATAAGTGGCCTAAACCCGGAATCACTGAAATGAAATAGCTAATGACTATGACTCAGTGAGTGTTAATGATGAGGAAAGGCTTTGCTATTTTTGTTGTTCGGTGATTGGAAGGCACTGATAGTTGGGGCTGAAGAAGTATGTTTGTTGTTAAAACATATAGTTGAGATAGAAAATAGGCTTAGATATCTGGTAACCAGGACCTCGTGAATTAGGGAGATAAATTTTTTTGGGTCGCTGGTACCTCGGCTCAAATATAAATGGTTCATTTTTTTTATTGCTCAAAGACAAGCCTGAACAGGTCAAAGCTGTATGAAAATTAGGTGTGTGGAGTTGTGAAATTCGCAGATTAGATACGACGAAAAACTGGTTGGGATGAATACAAGTTATGGATCAGAAATGAATCAGTGGGCATCACAGACTTGACTAACATCAAGGTTTCCATCTGAGATCAGTGTTCAAATAACACTAATATGCGGTGATGTGTGTTTATTGGGCAATGAAGATCAGATGCTGAAAACAAGGAATAACATAATTGTTCCTAACAATTATCCAAATATTGGAGTCTCTGATCCTTGAACATATCACGGAAGAGTCCTTGAGTTCAAGACATTCATTATCGAATCTAATGGCTATTGAAAGTCATCAGGCACTGAAGTCATCAGATGTAAAATGGTTTCATGGTAAATGGTGTAGCAAGGTCTAATGAAGTCATCAGTCAGTGTTGTCACACGCCGTGCCCGAATAGACCAAAAATTAAAACTTTTACGCGGAAACACTTGACCTTTCATGTACATTCTGTTACCCTTTCGACCATTTATAAAAATCCATAAACATTCAGGACTTGAGACCATTTTTAAATGAAGCTTGACTCAATTACCTACAAAATGCCGGGTGGCACGACCTCTAACGACTTACGGATCAAAAGATACGATTTTTCAAAGTTTACAAAAAACTTTACCGAGCCGCCCATCCGATCGGATGGCGACTGCTGATCATCCAAAATCACATTTTCGTCCCGTTCTTGAAAACCCGATCTCGATATTTTACCAAACTTTCTAGATTTACCTTGTATACTATTGGGCTCATTTTCATACAAAAACATTTACCGTTTGACTGCCCGGAATAGTACTTTACATTATGACGGGTCATGCATAAAACTCATTTTTGACCCATTATCACCCCAAACCATTTATACCACTTCATTTTCCCACCAAACTTAACCATTATCATTACTTTAACATACCAAACACGTTTCATATACACTTGACCCGTTAACAACCTAAAATGGGTACATTTTCCCTTTAGCCAAACACCCCCTTAAACGTTGTCCATAACACAGTAACACACTTTGACACATCGCTAGACCACCAAATCGTTGTGACTCCATTTACATATAATTTAACACTTGAATTTACTTTACAAATTAATAAAAGACCAACGGGGGTACAAACTTTATACTTGAACTCGGTATTTTACCTAAGCTCCTAACACATACTACCTTCTATCTTCCACATTAGCCAACCTTAACCCTTATCCCAAGCTCACCATTTCCATTACACATAAACCTACAAAACATTAAACACTTAAACCGTAAGCACGAATGCTTAGTAAGTAAAACGGATATAATATAACATTATACTTTATTCATACATTACGCATCTTAACCATTAATCTATTAACACATTAACATAACACATACCTTAACCACTCAAGCCTTAACCTTTCTTTCCTTAATCTCCCCTTATCTAACATATCAACTAGCCTTTCACTTACTTGCACATAATAACTTCATACAAATCATTCATATACCATAACATATATAAACACATAAAGTATGAAAATCACCATAACATCATCTTATAGCTGGTTTACTTACCTTAGCTCCAAGCTAAGTTTATCAATAACATCATCATCATCATCTTCATCTTTAATCATCCTCATCATCATTACTTCCTAAACCATAACCATCATCAAGACTTATTAACACAACATCATGATCAAGGGTTAGATAACCCATCTAAACTTACCCATTATCTTTTCTACATCATCATATGATCATACTTTGATCATATGATGAAAACCCATTTCAATCATTAACCTTATCCTCATTAACATCAAGATAGGAAGAATACTTACTTGGGAAACCATTTGTAACACCCCAACCCGGCAAGGGTAGAAGTATCACACTAATGGCTTCATATCAGATCAAACAGAGCATACATTCAATAGTAATACAAAGATTCTCAAAGGTTCAAATGTAATATTGAATACACAAGGATACAAAGGGAAACAAAACTAAATACTAAGTATACAAATGCAATCCTTCTAATGGCTTCTACTCAAGGTCTTCTAAGTCCAAAGGTCTCTTCACTCATACCCAGCTTCCAACTAAAACCTGCCGCGGGAAAAGAAACGCGGCTGAGCTTAAAAAGCTCAGTGAACAGATATATGATAAACGGAAACGAAGGCAAATGGAAATAAACAGATATAGTATAATTAATGAGATATAAATAAGGTACAAGAGTAAAGGTTTAGGACAGTCATCCACCACGAGCCCACACAAATCACATCACATATCACAATCCTGTAGCAAATCTAGAGGGGATACCTCTTTAGTAACCGGATAATATGAGGGGTGTCCTCATGTATCACAATGGAGTGATCAGCTCCCACATTTTGTGAAAGACGTGGATTGCACCCATCATCAGTCACCACATATCACATATCATATCACATATCACATATCACAACGTACCTAGGATGCATCCATTCGCCCCCCCACAAATCACATTGGCCATAATAATAATAATATCATATTGAGCTCATATCACATATCACAATGGGGGACGGTGTAACCAAATCACTAGGGCTACACACTAGTCATGCCAGTGGTGCATCACAGACACGGCCATGTTACCTTCATGGCTAGGGAACACATTTGGCTCGGGTATCGAACTGGGGTTAAGGTCAAAGGTTCATATCAAAGCAAAGGTTCACATGGTCATAATCACAGTCCAAATGTCAAGGTTCATATCACAGGGTTCATATCAAAAGGTTCAAATGCCAAAGGTTCATATCATAGGTTCAAATCAGAAGTCAAGAGACCGAAGGCACCTTATTAAAAGGGCAGAATATCCGTACCTTATTTGATAGCAAAACAAACCAAAGACAGATCACAGGACACCGGATTACTCCCGCCTCAGCGAATCTACACGAATTAATCATAAATTACTTATACGTCCATTTATAGTTCATTTAATGTCATAACGGATTTTAAATACTTGTTATTAATCGCATTCTCATATTTAGGTTTTACCTAAGTTAGATGTGATAGCAAATTAAGTTTAGCCGAATTAGAAGTTTAGGGTTATACCGAATTAGGAAGTAGGTTAAGGTAATAAAATAGTAAGACAATAAAGAGCATAAAGGGAATCCGGCTTAGACACACGACAATCTCGAACAAGTTGACAAATCTATCGCGAAGCCGATTACATACACTCGAATCACACACAAAAATACACCCTTGAAACTCAACACCTTCTCGTTAACAATTATTAACACACTCACAAATAGCCTAACATTCTAATGACACCATAATTATTATCCCTACAATGTTAACGAGACACACAAAAAATAAAAATAAGTCACACATGTATACCCCTGTATGAATACAAATCTCATTTTTTATTCCAACTGCTATACGTGCAAACACAGATCACCACCCACAAGTCCTAACAAAATACCCCCATGCAAGACAAAACAATTAACGAGAACTACATGCATGCGACACACAAGACCTTGGTCTGTCACACAATGATACACACTCCCACTTAGATCTTTTACCCTTTTAAAACCATGTCGACACCCTTGAGATAACCACCATACGACATAACCACACACACACCATAAGGATTAACGAGACTCGAGACCCACATAAAATCACACGCGACACCAACAACAACCAGACTTAGTCGACTGTACCCACACACGCCCATAAAATCATGCACAAAACACACTTGCACCATCACAGCTCCAACACCAGATTAACAAGCACATATAAAACTTCGCATGACATCATAATCGTGAAACCCCAAACCCCTCGCGAGACCAGAACAAGTTTAACGAGACACAATACGCAATGAAGTTCACAGCCCTTTTTGACACACTTTTAAAACCACACGACCCACTTTCTTTTGCCTGAAATTCGACCAAGTTACAGCCACCTTTTTATATTCCAAAACAGACTAAACTCACCCTTGTTCTTTGCCTAATTCGACACCTAAACAGCCCACATGGTGACCCGTTAACGCAGGCACACGACACTTTTATTTACCACATAAAATCATGACCATCAATCTACTCAACACAAGACACACACTTTGCGAGACACAAACGACATCAAAATATCACACAATACCCCAATCATAACAGCCCCTGATTTAACTATATTGACATGCATATATTACATTAGTTTATGCTATTCTCGATCCAGATTTAGTGTGGCCTTTTAGAGCTGAAAGCATGTTTCAATCAGATTCATAACTTAGATTCATGATGAATCTATTAGCAGGTTAAAATCTTATATATCGCCCTATATATTTATCATTTTATGTGATCTTCCATTTCGTAAAGCATGTATAAGATTCGATTCCCTTGTTTGTTATTTAGCATGTTATACGAGAGTGATGAGATCAAAACGAGAAGAACAAGAACAAGTGATACCTTACCCTTGTTGCGTGATCAACAGAACAAGAACAAGAATGGATCGAACAGAAATCCCAGCCACAATTTCTAACCAACACTCCCTTCGAATGGCTTTTAAACCCATGATCAAATACCACCCTTCGAACCACGAACAACCCACGTCCGACTCTTCTTTGAAGCCACCCAGAAACCTCCTTCTTGGCTGCTGCAAACGATTCGAACCGGAAGAAAAGAATAAAATGGCAGCCGACACTTTTGATGTATTATGCTTTTAGGGTTTTGGTTCAACAAAATTTGAATGGACTAAACACGAAGATGAGATTTCCTTAGAACAAGAACAAGGTCGAGCCTTCCTTTGTGATTCCTTGGATCGACAGAAGCAGTAGCAAGGAAAGAGGCAACCGGATTTTTTTTTGATTGGAAGGAAGTTAGGTTTTGTTTTTGGTTTTGTTTTGTGAGCCGTATATTGTGATAAGGGGAGTAGGGTTTTTGCAAAAAGAAATTTCGGGATGTAGAGAGGGTAGAAAACGTGTGAGGTGATAGGAGCAAATAAGGAGAGTGCCAAATTTGTAGGAGTGAGCAATCATCCAAATTAATGTGTACATATTCTCTTATTTAATCCTTAGGCCAAATTTTGAAATGTAACATGTATGGGTCGACTAACTTAGCTAGGAGTGTGAGATTTATTTTATTTTGTACATATTATTCATAATGTAATGTTTCACATTTAATTTTAATTGGTTAGGTAACTTAGGTTAAGTTCGAATGAGATTAATTATATAAATTCATAAGTTCCCAAATTTTTTTAATTTGAGGGTATTTTTGTCATCTCATATTATGTTAAGATTTCGGGTTTTACAACTCTTCCCCTCTTAAAAAGGAATTTTCGTCCTCGAAAATTGAAGTCACAAAGAATCAGGATTGAAAGGATCAGAAACAAAACAGAGACATACCAGATCAGAATACGAAATGCGGATAACTAGCTCGTATCGATTCCTCGGTTTCCCAGGTAGCTTCCCGCTCTGGGTGGTTCTTCCAAAGAATCTTTACGAACGGAAATGAAACAAAACAGAAGACATAACGGACAGCGAACGAAAATGTAAAAGACTTGTTTCTCATGACTCCTCATTGCCGATCTATGTTAGCTTCGGGTTCCTCAGAAAAGACATACTATACTGAGTTTGAATCCAAAATGATAACGTACCAATATACGGATGATAATCGAATTCTCTAGGAAGAGGTACAAACAATACGTAGGGTTTACATCGAATTGAGTAGGCGAATTAGATGAGAATACATCGAATTGTAGCAACCATGAGGTGATGCAAATGTGTAACTCTTCAGCTTTTCAAATAGTCTCGGCTTCACTATAGCCTTCCAAAGGTGTTCTCATAAACAAACAGATTTTGCTCCTCAAAATCCAAAGCCTCAATCAACTCATAGCAGGTCATAATGAAACATAATCAACGGATGCGAAACGTACATATAGCAAAATGTAGGTGTACTTAATAGTAACAGATCGGATCCATACTGACAGAAAACAGACGGTAGAAAGTTCTACAACAGAACCTAAGATTCTTATCGGAAGTACAGAGGTCAACAAACGCGTGTCGAGTATCCAAACGTATCCAGTCGTATAACGATGAAAGCAGATTAAACGCATAGGTAGAATGAACCTAAAGTCTCACTAATCACGGATAATCCAACAGACATCAAATTCTAAACTTCTTAGGTACTTCCCAAGATATCCTATGGCCACAATGAGTGCACGTTATATGGTGTAAGTATTATCACGTTGATCAGGCGTCATAATACTAGCACCACATAAATATGCCTTCATGATGATCATACTTTATCTCAAGTCGTAATCAAAACCACCTATCTTAGTCCACCTAGTACTTCTACAGTCTCGAAGTTAACAAAATCGAATGCCATAGTCAAGAGGGAAAAACAAAACTATTCGTAAGAGTATCACAATCTAGATTGCCTAGCAAGGTGAGGCACGCCGTTGCAAGCATCGTATCTTCCACAATTCGCCAAAATCTCTCCAAACAAAGCCATCATCGAACATATGAAAAATGAACACAGAACTGAAATGCTTCTAGGGAACTTAAATCTTAAGAGGATCTTGTTGCTATATAACGAAACTTAAGAGGGTCAACGGAACTGGAAATTAGTTGCCAAGAACTTCGGCCTTCATAGATTCAATTTTTCCACACATAAAGGGTCTGTTTCAGAAATCCACTCACTCAACATATCCAAACTCTTCAAGTCCGGTTAATCTGTCTTCGTCTGTCCATCAATTCGGAAGTGAAACCGAAATCGGAAACTTGTCTGATTCGCCGAGTCTCCTGCAGTTCTTCTTGGAATGTGATGGAGTAATGTGAATTCCTGGCATGCTCTTCATCATTCAGTCTGCTTCCGCTCTCAATTCATCTTAGTACAACCAAAATGAATAGGGAAGTGAGACTGTACGTCTCCATCAGCTCCTGGGTTGTCTTCTTCTGCATTGTCAACACTTCTGCCTTACAAGGAACGTCTTCACTCTTCGGGGTAGCCGCCGTTGTTGTCAACTCCAAGTCGGGCAGTGAAGTAACTCTTCTGACGTGCTTCTAGTTGTCCTGGTGCATACGAAAAACCTTCTGTGCTGCAAGGGAGTACCACCGAGTCTCTTCCTGATTTATCCCAAACTTGTTTCGCCCGAGGTAAGGAAACTAACTTCGATTTCAGCTTTTCCCAAACTCCATTCTAAATCAAACTAAGCTGCTTCTCTCTGTTCACGAAATTTCTCAATGGTATCATAAGTTGCAAACATCTTCCAGAATTCTTCTGCAAAGTTCAAAGGGTTTTCAGTTCTCCATTCTGTTGTCGGTCTTGACCACATGGTGATGGTTTTCAAAACTTGCGGGGTATAAAGAGGTATCCTAGATTACGAACATCGTCGTCTCTGCAAATATCACTCTCTCAGAATGTACGATTGATCGACGAACTTTCTAATGAAGCGCAAAGATGATTTTCATGCTCTTCCTCGTCTCCGAACGTACTATTAAGTCATACAATGACCATTTGTCCAAGCACTCACGAGAATACATCATTTATCAAATTCGCGAAACAATCAGAGCTTTAGCTAATACTATTAGCGTCACAAATCGTCATAGCAGCCTTTTACTCATACTGAAAGCGATTCCAAGAATAAAATCAATTCATCAGAAGGAAACTTCGCGCTCTGAAATTTAAACAGACACATAATCGTTTCAGGGTAGAGGAATATTGGCTCCTAACGGTATTACGGTTCAGCTTCCTGTAATCAATACATATCTCCAGTCACCATCCTTCTTTATCGCGAACGAAACTAAAACACGCCCAGAAAATACACTTAGGTAAACTCACTTCCTGGTCTTCGGTTGCTGCTCTTCCCGGTCGCTCAAATCAATTTATATGGTCCCGGACACATCTGAAAGACACCTTCGCTTGGTGACTAGACAATTTCTCGGTATCAAGTCAAATCCTACTTCATGCTCCGATGGAAAATTTTGGTGGTTTGTCCAGGAATCATAATCAAGAAATTCAGGGTGCCAAAAATCATTCAAGATAAGGTTCATGTTCAGCAAACTCAAAGTGCCAAAGAGCTCTCAAGATAAGGTTCATTCATTGGTGTACGAAATGGATTCTAGGAAAACTTCATAACCACGAAATTAACACACGGGTCTCCTGAGTGATAGTGATAGTAGGGGGTTTAACAATCGGTAATCATGGTAGGGAGTTGCAAACGTTAAAGGTGAGATATCGAAGAGAAATTGTCAATATTTGAATGATCAATTAACCAATTCCTTGTCAGAATAATATTAAAGTTAACTGTCCCAAGATAGACGAATCACAAATCAAATCGTTATCATTCAAAAGTGAGGTAAAACATTCTTATACTCGTGGTTACACACCACAAGACTTCTCATAGGGACAGAGATGGGTGGAACGAAATTTAATAGTGTCGGGAGATTTATAGATACTTATCACAAGCAAGAGACAAATAAGAGAATACATCAAGTACGTCATTGCCATGGGGATTCTCAGAATGATCGAAGAGACATCAAGATGATTAATCGAAAGGATCAGAGGTCAGAGTCAATATCTGAAGATAATGATCAATTAGTGTCAGGCAATTACTATGCAGTTCTCAAAGCCTTCCAGATTTAATCAGATTCAAAATTTCAGGTGGTGCAAGGTGTGAGCTTTCAATTTCCCAAAAGTGATGTCAACAGGATCTATCCAAAAGCAAGGCACGAATCAGAGTGATGCGGAAGCAATTATACTTAAACAAACGCCTTATAGTTTACCCATTCCTCACTGGTCAAAACTTAGGTTCCTATAGGGAGATCCTAAAGCAAATTTTCAAAGGTTGTCTTGCGAGCGCCTACAGGGAAAACTTAGTGGTCCTAACTTACACAGGCCAAGGGTAAATGTATTACGAATCGCAGCCTGGCTCTGATACCATAATTGTAACACCCCAACCCGGTAAGGGTAGAAGTATTACACTAATGGCTTCATATCAGATCAAACAGAGCATACATTCAATAGTAATACAAAGATTCTCAAAGGTTCAAATGTAATATTGAATACACAAGGATACAAAGGGAAACAAAACTAAATACTAAGTATACAAATGCAATTCTTCTAATGGCTTCTACTCAAGGTCTTCTAAGTCCAAAGGTCTCTTCACTCATACCCAGCTTCCAACTAAAACCTGCCGCGGGAAAAGAAACGCGGCTGAGCTTAAAAAGCTCAGTGAACAGATATATGATAAACGGAAACGAAGGCAAATGGAAATAAACAGATATAGTATAATTAATGAGATATAAATAAGGTACAAGAGTAAAGGTTTAAGACAGTTGATGAGTGTCTAAATACTCATCATTTTTACCTAATCTGAGCTGCCAAAACATCCAAAAACACTCAGAAATGCATCATAATACTGAAATTATCCCAAAATTGTGTTTTATATGTTTCAGATGCAAAATGTTTAAAAACAGTTGAAAAACGAACAAAGTTTGCATAATTGGCAGTTTCAGTCCCTCAACTTTCAAAAGTTGTCAAAACTAGTCCCTGAAGGTTTTAAATAAATGAAAAGTCAACTTAAGTCCTTGGGAAACCAAAAATATTCACAAATAGTCCCTGGATAAAAGTTTACACAACTTGGCAACTTTTACCCCTCAAGTTACAAAATTGGCAAAAGTAGTCCCTGGGTTTTATAAAATGGAAATTTATCAAATTAAACCCTTGAACTATTCATGAATGACAATTTGGAACTTTATTGATAACTTTTGGGAATTTACAAAACAAGTCCCTCTAAAAATCCAAATTTACATATTAGGTCCCTAAAGTTTATAAAATGCTAAAAAAAATACAACTTTGGTCCTTGTGTAATTATTTTATGGCAGGTTTAATCCTTTGAAGATAGTTTGGAAGATAAAAACTCAGGCCCCTCAACTTTCAGCAAATGACAAGTTTGGTCCCTATGCTTGTTTAACTATTAAATCCGGATCTAAACCAAACCCAAAATAAATAAACAAACCAACCCAACCACTAAACTAAATACCCATCCCATTTACCCAACAAATCCAACCCAGTTATTACCCAAGCCCATTGTTTAACAAGCCCAATCCACCACTGAGTTTAACAACCCAGTCAAACCCTTTTATTTAAAACCAAAGGTTTGACCAAAGTCAAACCCGTCTCCTTTACCACCATACGCGCCCAAAACCAGTTAGTCATCCCCCCACCTCACCAAAACCACTCACCACCTCATCCCCCCTCCTCCTACAAGTTACCTAACAATCCAAAAGCATTAATTGCTTCTCTCCCACTCCCCACTAGCAAAATCAGAGATAAACTCCAATTTCCTGATTTCCCGCCAAAAGCACAAGTGGACGAATGAGATCAATTAATGGCAATTGAATGATGGGGATGTGTTCAAGAGATGTCGACATGAATATCCCAGTTACTTATTGTATATATAGACTAGTATTGTAAGCTTTTTAAAGTAAGTAGTTAATAAGTAGCATAATCGTTTTTTTTTATTTCCAGTAGCTATCCTTTGTAATACAAGTTATTATCAATCAATATAAGTTCATTTCACTTACATTGTTCAAATTTTAAGTTATTCAGTACTCAAGTTTAGTGATGATCAAGTTTAAAGTTATATTATGATTCGTATAAAATATAAGTACTATCAAGTCACCACCAAAAGCTTCAATTAAACTTGCAATAAGCTTATGAAAGCTCTATATAGCTTTTAGTAAACTTATTTAGTGTAATTAAGTTCTTAATTCCAAGTTCGAAAGAAAAGTCAACGAAAGTCAATGGAGGTCAAATAAGCTACTCTGGATTGAACAAGCTGAATTTCTGGAAGCTTATGGGTTAGAGGTTCTTTGGAGAACCCATAGGAAAGTTCTTGGTTCTTGGTTTCATGTTTCATGTGTAATTCGATTGTAAGCAAAATCTCATTTTTAGCTTAATTTTATAATTCACTGTTTCTAGCTTGTTAAGTAGCTTATCATTATCAATATTAGCTTCTCAGTAGTTTATTAACTTAAGTCATTCAGTTTCATAGTTATTTACTGCCTTGTTCTTCAGTTACACTTAAAAACCTTATAAAAACCAAAAATAAGCCATCATAAGCTAGCTTAGTTAAATCAGTTTCATTGCAGTCACTAAGTCATTTTCATAAGCTAACTTACTCACTAGTACCATCAAAGTTCATTTCATAGCTTAGTAGAACCACCTTAGTTCATAAATACCATAACAGTCCATAAAGGACTGTTTGGTTTTGCACTGTCAAACCATCCAAACACCCTAGTACTGTAGAATTACCACAAGCTCAGTTTTGAGCTTAGTTTTAGCAGTCCATATAAGCTCTTTTGAGCTTTATTTCAGTTCTATAGCAAGTTTTACCCATTTTGAACCCACTGTGTGAGTTTTGGACTGCCAAGAGCTCATACAAGCTCAAACAAGCTCAAAGCTTGTTCAGTCCATTTCATAGGCAGTTTTGAGTTCCTTTTGGTTCACTTAGTTGATTCCTAGAACCCCAGCCCTCTGCACAAAGTGTGCAACATCTGCACAGCCAAAACAGTCCAACACAGCAGACTCATGGTTTCTTGGTGCTGATCTTGCACCAAATTGGACTTCAATTAGACAGCTTGTGATAGGGCTTTTAGGATTTTTAGACACCCAGTAGTATAGGGAAGATTTTGCCCCCATTAGGTTGCCCTTAGACAGCTTATTGGAGTGCTTATTCTGTCTGCAAGTCTGCATCATTTTTACAATTTCTGCATAAGTCACAGCTGACCATTAGTGCTTATCTTGCTATTTCCTTGTGCTTATTTATATTTTCAAGTTGTTTTATGCTTTAAATAGTTGTTTTAACTTGTCCTGATCATTTGGTCAATTTTCCTGCTTTTTAGCTTATTTTGGGCTTATTAGCAAACTGCTTATTAGCCCAAAAGTGCTTATCAGGCTTATTAAACTTCCACTTTTATTTTTCTTATCTTTCTAATATTATTTTAGATTTATTCAGAAATTTTCATAATTTTCTGAATAGTTTTAATATTTTTAATCATTTTAATTAGTTTCTAGTAGTAATTAAATCATAATAAATAGAATATTAATCAGAAAAATATAATTCCAATTTTCATAATTTTCTTTTGTCATTTTTAATCTAGGAAAAATATAAAAATATTTTTATACCTTAAGAAAAACCAAAAATAGAAATAAAGTGATAGCTTCTATTTAATAGAATTTATCTTTTTAAATTTTAATTAAGTAATTTTCATTTTTATAATTTTCTTAGCTTCTTTTTATCTTATAATATTTTTAGAAAAATTTTTAGATTTTTCCTTGTTCATTTAGTATTTTTTATAAATTTAAATAGTTTAATAAGTAATTAAATAATAATTAATTAATAATAATTAAATAAAAATTGTAGAAAAATACAATTTAAGTTTTTTAATAAGTTTTAAGTCATTTTACATTTTTAGGTTTTAAAATTTCATAAATTTTAGTTTTTGTCCCATCTTAGATTTTCCCGTTACGCGTTTGTAACTTATTTAATCGCGTTACATTTGATTTGTATATTTAAATTGTTCAGTAGATAATAAAGCAAAAATCAAAATATCTGATTCATCAAATCACTGTAATCCAAAGCTTTCCACAGTTTTCAATTTCACACCTCGTTGGGAAACGACCCAGGTGATCACTTGCCTGGTTTCACACTACACACGAGTATTCTGTTCTGAGACTGTTTGCCTTTTATCATTTATTACGGTTGACCATTCACAAGTGGTTGACTTGTGTGATAGAGAAATAAAAGATAAGCCGGTTTGGAACGGATCAAATTTTGGCGCCGCTGCCGGGGAGGTGTGCTGCGACAGTTGTGTAAGTTTTAGCGATTAGTGATCTGAGACCCTTCTATCAGAAGTTCCTATTTCCCAAAAACAATATAAAATACAAAAATATTTTTCTTTTCTTTTCTATATATATATTATTATTATTATCATATAAAAAATAAAAAACACCAAAAAAATAAATTCCGTTTTCTTTGTTAATAATAAATAAACAATAAAAAAAATTACCATCGAAAATCAAGACTGAGTACTACCTAACTGGGGGTACGGCCATAATAAGTTCCCAAACATCAGATTTAAAACTTGTCTTTGTATCACTTGCGAATATCGGCTCACCTTTAATTGATAAACAAACTCTAACGGAGGTTCTAGGATAGTCTGACATTAAATTGTCGGACTGAAAGAAGCGGGTTTTTAAGGAGCGTAATTGCCCACCTTTGCTTCTCCGCCACTCTGTGCGTTTATCTTTTAGAGAGCTACCGTACGCTCGTTGATTATTGGCTTAAGTTCACTTGTGTTTTGCTTCTGTCTTGATTTAATTGGAAAATTTTATTTAGTGCATGCGCACTCGTTCTTCCACGTCATCAAGCCCTTTACGTGAACTCGTAAATATTCCGAGAAGACGTAATCATAGACGTGCTGCCCAAATAGTCGAACCCGAGATTCGTACTGATCCCACTGAAAATATGGCAGACGAACGCACCATGGCTGAAATGCTCCAGGCACCCACCGAGGGTTATGGAGATGCCATTGTTTTACCAGCCATCGATTCTGATCATTTTGAACTGAAAACACATTTGATTCAGCTCGTGTCCACAAACCAATTTCACGGGTTTGAACGAGAGGATCCATATGCACACATTCGTTGGTTCAACAAACTGACATCTACAATCAATTACAAGAATGTGCCACAAACAGTGATCAAATTGATGCTATTTCCATTCTCACTTGAGGGGGCAGCCCGGATTTGGCTGGATAAAGAACCCCCTCGATCCATTGAAACCTGGGAAGATCTCGTTAAGAAATTTGTTAATTATTTCTTCCCTCCATCAAAGACGACTAACCTAAAAAATGAAATTGCTGGTTTTCGTCAAGGTTTTGATGAAAATTTCGGAGAGGCATGGGACAGATTTAAAGATCTCCTAAGAAAATGCCCACATCACGATTTCAATGTGTTACAACAAATAAATACGTTTTATAATGGGTTGACCCAAAACGATCAAGATGCACTTAATGCAGCCTCCGGTGGCAATATCTTGAATCGTAAACCTAGAGAGGTGGTTGAAATATGTGAAAATAAATCAAAAGTTCCTATTTCTAGAAACAAAGTGAATGTTCCTGTCACTTCTGCTTCTTCTTCATCCGGTAACTCCTCAGAGTTAGCCTTCCTTACAGATTCAATGCGTTGCATGATGAAAGAAATGAAAGAATTAAAAAGTGAAATTCATAAGCCGGAACAAATCAAAGCAATAAACAAAGTGTGTGAAACTTGTGGTGGCCCACATGCGTATTTTGATTGTCAAGCAACCGATGCTTCTCTTTACCCAGCTCCCGTAGCTGCAGTAAATCAAAATCAATACCGTCCGCATGCTGAGACTCAGTACCGAGCACCGAATGCTATGGTCCCACCTGGTTTTCCACCCGTGCCAAATCAGAATAATCAAAACCGCTTTGTTCAAAATCAGGGACAAAATTTCCACAATTCCCAAAATTTCAATCAAAACCGAGGTCAGAATCAGGGTAATTTTAACCGTGGTCCAAATTTTAATCAAAACCAAGGTTCAAACCGAAATCAGACGTCCTCAGATGAGTTGCTTATGCAATTCATGAAAACCCAAGAGGAAACAAATAAGACACAACGTGAGACAAACCAGTTATTGGTTGCCCAATTAAACCAGATCAAAAAGTCTTTAACTGATATACCTTCTACCTCGGGAGGTCTCCCAAGTAACACTGTTGTCAACCCTAGGGGTGAACTCAAAGCTGTCAGTACACGTAGTGGTAAATCTCATGTCGAATTCAAGGTGATAAAGGACCCGGTACTTCCCATTAACAATGGAAGTGCTAAATACGTCCAACCTTCGGTCATCCAACCTTCTGTCATCCAAAAATCTACACCCACAATTGCTCCTCAGCCGTCAAGAATCGATCCTACTCTTTCACGATTTACGGTTAAAAGTTTGTCAACCAAACTTAGTGAGCAAAGATCAGCCAGATATTATTCCGAAATGCTCAATGCTATTCCTGTCAGTGTACTTGATGACAGTGATGATGATGGAGATACCACTTTCGTCAAAGCTATCACCACTCGGAGTGGTGCTTCTTATAAGGGGCCAGCTGGCCCTATTCCTCCTCCGTTATTTGAAATGGAAAAAGACACGGAGGATACAACGGACAAAGTGCCAATTCCAAGCCCACAAAGTAAAGCACATGTCTATCCTCCGGTTGTCCCGAAAAAATCCAAACCAGGAGTTGTCTTTGAATCTGTTAAGACTCCTGAAGTGGTTGTCCCTAAATCCAAACCTCACATTCCTTACCCATCGCGCTTAAATGAGCAAAAGCTCCGTGAGAAGGCTAGTCAACAAAATGATAAATTCTATCAAATCTTTAAAGAATTACACTTTGACATAAGCTTTGCGGATGCTACTATTCTGATGCCCAAATTTGCAGCAGCAATCAAACACTTGTTAAGCAACAAGGAAAAACTGATTGAAATGGCTAAAACTCCAGTAAATGAGAACTGCTCAGCGGTTATCTTGAAAAAGCTTCCGGAGAAGCTTGGAGATCCTGGAAAGTTTCTACTACCTTGTGTCTTTCCGGGAATGGTTGAATGTTATGCCTTAGCAGATCTAGGTGCAAGCATCAACCTGATGCCTCATTCAGTATGGAAGAAACTTTCTCTTCCGGCTCTTACTCCTACCTGCATGACTCTTGAGCTTGTAGATCGAACCATAACTCATCCCTGCGGCATTGCCGAAGATGTATTTGTGAAAATAGGAAAGTTCCATTTTCCAGCTGACTTTGTGGTTGTTGATTTCGACGCAGACCAAAAAGTTCCTCTGATTCTTGGAAGAGGATTCCTAAAAACGGGCCATGCTCTTATTGACGTATTTAAGCATGAAATCACCTTGCGTGTGGATAAGGAAGCTGTTACTTTTAACCATGATCAAACATCGAAGTACTCCTCCAATTTTGATTCTGCTTCGGTTAACCGAATCGATGTCATTGACATTACTTCAAAGGAGTACTCTCAAGAAAATCTTGGTTATTTTCATAATTCTGTGAGTGGGGAACCCACCACATCTTCTCAACTTATCATAGCAGACTCTTCCCCTTCTCTCACTTCGGTTGAGAGAAGTGATCCCTTTTGGGATGAAGTCGATGCTTTTCTTGCTCTAGATAGTTCACCTCCGCATGAGGTTGATGATAACTATCTTGATCCTGAGGGGGATATTCTTTTTCTAGAAAATTTGTTAAACGAAGATTCATCTTCCCCTCTTCCACCAAAACAACTTCATAAAAAGGAAGTTCAATCAGTTGAGGAAACTGATAAATTTCTGGAGATCAAGTTTAAGGACTTGCCTCCTCCACTTGCAATTCTTGAGGAGGAAGTTCTTGTCTTAATTGCTATTCAGATCTCTCTTCTTCCCTTCACCTACCCGGTGATTTCCCCTATCTTTCACTCATTCGGGAGTGAGGATATTACTTTTGACCCCGGCATTGTCCATCTAACATTGGTTTAAATGCCGAATTTCCTGGTCTCTTACTTCCCCAGAAATTTTTAAAATTGTTTTTTCTCCCGGGCTGTTCAGGAACCCTTTGTTACAGTTAACCGTTCACAAGCGGTTAGCTTGCGTGATAAACCTGCCTGTTCGGGAGGAATCTACTCAATTTGGGGTCGAGTCAAGCTAGCGACTCGGTTATCAAAAACAGTAGCAAAATATGGGTTTTCACCCATGTCTCACACTAGTGTGGGGGAGATGCCCCACATGTTGTAAATATGTACAGTCAAAAAAAAAAAAAAAAAAAAAAAAAAAAAAAAAAAAAAAAAGAGGGAATTTGCATGCCTTAACGGCTTAAATGCAAATTAAATAAAAATAAAATAAATAACTATATGAAATAAAAGGCTATTAGTATTTCCCTTTCACGTTCTAAGTGTTGGTTTAACAACCGGTTCTTTGAATATTGAGGGCAATATTCAGTTCTAAGTGTGGGGGGGAATTCTTGCGAATTTGACCAAATGTACCATCTAGCACCCCCATTTTAGCCAAAATTTTAAAAAAAAAATTTCTCACTTAGAACTCAAAAAATGGTTATCAGTCCGCCATGTCTAACCCACATAAGGATTGGCTAATCCGAGAGCAAACGGCTCTTGGTAAAGATGAATCAAATCCGTTTATGGCTTGCAATTTGCCCAAAATTGTATGGTATTCGACTCACCATATCTTCATAAGTGAAGAGTTGGCTAGCCCGCAAGGTTATGGCTTGTGGTAAAGGCAAGTGGAAAAACCATAATTGGTAATCAGCTCACCAAAGATAATAGTAATAATTTATCTAAGAGTTGGCTAGTCTAGAAGCAAACGGCTTCTGGTAAAGACAAATCAAAACCGTTGACAGCTTGTGGTTTGCTCAAAATCACTTGGTTATCATTGTACCAAAGTTCTTACTTGAACTGAAACAATTGGCTACTCCAGAAGTAATGGCTTTTGGTAAAGAGTCTTTCAAATCCATTAAATCTTCATAAAATATTGCTAGGGACTAGCAATAGTTTAGTGTGGGGGATTGATGAGTGTCTAAATACTCATCATTTTTACCTAATCTGAGCTGCCAAAACATCCAAAAACACTCAGAAATGCATCATAATACTGAAATTATCCCAAAATTGTGTTTTATATGTTTCAGATGCAAAATGTTTAAAAACAGTTGAAAAACGAACAAAGTTTGCATAATTGGCAGTTTCAGTCCCTCAACTTTCAATAAGTTTTAAGTCATTTTACATTTTTAGGTTTTAAAATTTCATAAATTTTAGTTTTTACAGTCATCCACCACGAGCCCACACAAATCACATCACATATCACAATCCTGTAGCAAATCTAGAGGGGATACCTCTTTAGTAACCGGATAATATGAGGGGTGTCCTCATGTATCACAATGGAGTGATCAGCTCCCACATTTTGTGAAAGACGTGGATTGCACCCATCATCAGTCACCACATAGCACATATCATATCACATATCACATATCACAACGTACCTAGGATGCATCCATTCGCCCCCCCCACAAATCACATTGGCCATAATAATAATAATATCATATTGAGCTCATATCACATATCACAATGGGGGACGGTGTAACCAAATCACTAGGGCTACACACTAGTCATGCCAGTGGTGCATCACAGACACGGCCATGTTACCTTCATGGCTAGGGAACACATTTGGCTCGGGTATCGAACTAGGGTTAAGGTCAAAGGTTCATATCAAAGCAAAGGTTCACATGGTCATAATCACAGTCCAAATGTCAAGGTTCATATCACAGGGTTCATATCAAAAGGTTCAAATGCCAAAGGTTCATATCATAGGTTCAAATCAGAAGTCAAGAGACCGAAGGCACCTTATTAAAAGGGCAGAATATCTGTACCTTATTTGATAGCAAAACAAACCAAAGACAGATCACAGGACACCGGATTACTCCCGCCTCAGCGAATCTACACGAATTAATCATAAATTACTTATACGTCCATTTATAGTTCATTTAATGTCATAACGGATTTTAAATACTTGTTATTAATCGCATTCTCATATTTAGGTTTTACCTAAGTTAGATGTGATAGCAAATTAAGTTTAGCCGAATTAGAAGTTTAGGGTTATACCGAATTAGGAAGTAGGTTAAGGTAATAAAATAGTAAGACAATAAAGAGCATAAAGGGAATCCGGCTTAGACACACGACAATCTCGAACAAGTTGACAAATCTATCGCGAAGCCGATTACATACACTCGAATCACACACAAAAATACACCCTTGAAACTCAACACCTTCTCGTTAACAATTATTAACACACTCACAAATAGCCTAACATTCTAATGACACCATAATTATTATCCCTACAATGTTAACGAGATACACAAAAAAATAAAAATAAGTCACACATGTATACCCCTGTATGAATACAAATCTCATTTTTTTTATTCCAACTGCTATACGTGCAAACACAGATCACCACCCACAAGTCCTAACAAAATACCCCCATGCAAGACAAAACAATTAACGAGAACTTCATGCATGCGACACACAAGACCTTGGTCTGTCACACAATGATACACACTCCCACTTAGATCTTTTACCCTTTTAAAACCATGTCGACACCCTTGAGATAACCACCATACGACATAACCACACACACACCATAAGGATTAACGAGACTCGAGACCCACATAAAATCACACGCGACACCAACAACAACCAGACTTAGTCGACTGTACCCACACACGCCCATAAAATCATGCACAAAACACACTTGCACCATCACAGCTCCAACACCAGATTAACAAGCACATATAAAACTTCGCATGACATCATAATCGTGAAACCCCAAACCCCTCGCGAGACCAGAACAAGTTTAACGAGACACAATACGCAATGAAGTTCACAGCCCTTTTTGACACACTTTTAAAACCACACGACCCACTTTCTTTTTCCTGAAATTCGACCAAGTTACAGCCACCTTTTTATACTCCAAAACAGACTAAACTCACCCTTGTTCTTTGCCTAATTCGACACCTAAACAGCCCACATGGTGACCCGTTAACGCAGGCACACGACACTTTTATTTACCACATAAAATCATGACCATCAATCTACTCAACACAAGACACACACTTCGCGAGACACAAACGACATCAAAATATCACACAATACCCCAATCATAACAGCCCCTGATTTAACTATATTGACATGCATATATTACATTAGTTTATGCTATTCTCGATCCAGATTTAGTGTGGCCTTTTAGAGCTGAAAGCATGTTTCAATCAGATTCATAACTTAGATTCATGATGAATCTATTAGCAGGTTAAAATCTTATATATCGCCCAATATATTTATCATTTTATGTGATCTTCCATTTCGTAAAGCATGTATAAGATTCGATTCCCTTGTTTGTTATTTAGCATGTTATACGAGAGTGATGAGATCAAAACGAGAAGAACAAGAACAAGTGATACCTTACCCTTGTTGCGTGATCAACGGAACAAGAACAAGAATGGATCGAACAGAAATCCCAGCCACAATTTCTAACCAACACTCCCTTCGAATGGCTTTTAAACCCATGATCAAATACCACCCTTCGAACCACGAACAACCCACGTCCGACTCTTCTTTGAAGCCACCCAGAAACCTCCTTCTTGGCTGCTGCAAACGATTCGAACAGGAAGAAAAGAATAAAATGGCAGCCGACACTTTTGATGTATTATGCTTTTAGGGTTTTGGTTCAACACAATTCGAATGGACTAAACACGAAGATGAGATTTCCTTAGAACAAGAACAAGGTCGAGCCTTCCTTTGTGATTCCTTGGATCGACAGAAGCAGTAGCAAGGAAAGAGGCAACCGGATTTTTTTTTGATTGGAAGGAAGTTAGGTTTTGTTTTTGGTTTTGTTTTGTGAGCCGTATATTGTGATAAGGGGAGTAGGGTTTTTGCAAAAATTTCGGGATGTAGAGAGGGTAGAAAACGTGTGAGGTGATAGGAGCAAATAAGGAGAGTGCCAAATTTGTAGGAGTGAGCAATCATCCAAATTAATGTGTACATATTCTCTTATTTAATCCTTAGGCCAAATTTTGAAATGTAGCATGTATGGGTCGACTAACTTAGCTAGGAGTGTGAGATTTATTTTATTTTGTACATATTATTCATAATGTAATGTTTCACATTTAATTTTAATTGGTTAGGTAACTTAGGTTAAGTTCGAATGAGATTAATTATATAAATTCATAAGTTCCCAAAAAATTTTAATTTGAGGGTATTTTTGTCATCTCATATTACGTTAAGATCTCGGGTTTTATACCATTTCTAGGGATAACATATGGGCATTAGCTCTTCATCTTCTTTTTCCTAAGCCACCATCTAGCTTTTCCCTCTTTTTTTCTTCTCACTAAAAACCGGACCTCAAGCTCTATCTAATAATGGATGAAATGTCTAGAATTTCCTAGATATAATTAGTTAGGTGGCAACTTTGGCCAATTGGAAAGAATGACCTCTCAAGTCTCTTTCCTTCTATTTTGGCCACACTACACATCTTAACACTTATGATCTATTACAACTTTAACCCTTGAAGTCTATTTCCTTTCTATTTGAGTCACATAATACTTTCCATAATTACACAATACATTCATTGACCATTAATTGACTTCGGGTTTGACTATAACGTTACATTTATTGACTAACCAGTCACGTATGACCTTTGGTCCCTTTTCATCTAGGGCGGGGTACAAGTATCCGAAAATGGGTCTAACAAGTGTTGGTTGTGAGCTAGGTCTAATGTAAGTATCAAGTGTATTTGGGTTGTAGATTTAAGATGATCAAGCTGAGCCTGAATCAGGGAGAGAAAGGATCAGGGAATGGACTTTAAGTCAGGGAATGTGCCATAAACCAGGGAGTGAGCATTATATGTATTGATGACTTGAAATCAGGCAATGATATGAACTAGGGAGCAATGGGAGATACTTTTAGAACTCATGTCATGACACTGAACCTACTTTCCCTACCTAATAACCCTGAACCTGAAACAAAACGAGTCCCTGATCTCGAAGAGACTACCTGATATGGTGTCGGTGTCTCTGATGATGCCAAAACCCAATCCAGAACCTGCACCTCAGTCACTTAAATGCTTCAACTTCAAAAGCTACTAAGTGTTGTAGTTTTTGAGGGGGAGATTCAAGCATTTAAGTTACTACACAACTTGAACCTTAACCTTCACCCCCACATCTCAAATTCACATACAAAACAAAACCAAAACTTCACAAACATAACCAATAACCTGATATCAAACCAAACCATTCCTGAAACCATAACCAAATCTATTCCCTAAACCTCAACCTCACCTGACTAGAAGGTGTGATAAAACTCAGTATGCTTAATGAAATGGTGACGAGTTCTCACTTTCAAAGGGAATTGAGAACCAGAGAGTGGTAAAATGTGGGTACGCTGATTGCGGGTCAGCAAATGGTTGTGAAACAAGGGAGTAAAACCTGATGAACAACCAATAACCTTAAAGAAGGTTGTAAATGGGTCAATGAAGAAGGAGAAGTAGTGTACACGGAGACTTGTCTGATCAATGAAAATGGGCTATAGGCATATACACCATTGATGTCTCTGATATGTTAACCGGATATTATTACACCTCCTGAACCAAACCCAAAACCAAAACCTCATAACCTCACAAACTCTTGCCCGAACCAAATCACTAGTCACGAAAACAACTTACTAAATCAGCAAGTACACAAGATGTATGTATGAAGCAGTTTTTGATATCTAAAAACGAACAAAGTGATCTTGGAGGAATTGAGCGTTGAAATGAACAAGCATCAGGGACTTAGTCCTTGATCATGGAGGGATTGAACGTTGAGACAAACAATCATAAGGGGACTATGATCAGGAAATGTGTAGTTAAAATCAGAAATGTGGAATTTAGAGGCTGCTAAGTTAAGGTGGTTCAAGTCATGTGTACAGATTGACTTAGAGAGTGATAATCAGGTCATGGTGTTTTTAGGGCTAAGTTTTAAGTTGATATGAAGATATGTTGTCGGGTTTGAGGGGTACCTGATAGCATTGGTATGGAAAGTGATGTATTGATAACTCGAGCCCCTGAAGAGGTAGGATAGAACCTAGTAAAAATGTATAACACCACAACCTGATTATCATAAACCTGGTGAGCATAACCTTGAACATGTACCACATGCAACCGAAATCCTACTTGATACTAAATCTTACTGCCTGATCAATTGTTGCTGAACTTATTGAAGATTCCAGACCTTGTACCTGAACCTGATGATATGAGGTTACTGATCTTAAATGTTTAAGGTCTAAGTGTCTATCTTCTTTGCAACTTCAACAACAAAGAATTTGTATTTTTATGTTTTATCACTTTATTCTTTGTTGTAATTCAGAGTGTAAGAAGAAGCCTTACAGCTCACTTACCTCTGATCCCCGGGCTATTTTTATGTTCAAATAGGGGGAGATTGTTGGGTCAATATTTGACTCAATTGTCCCTGACAGAATGAAGCTGCACCGTCCTTCGCTAATGCGGTATCAGCAAGTAACTTACCTGAGCAATACCAGAGTCGTGAGAATTGACAAATATTTCACTGACCCTGAAGACTTATCTCTGAAGAAACAATTACAAAATATAGGTGGGAACTTTCTTGAGATTACAATGCTACAAGCATGCACAAGAAAGTCAAAGAAGACAAAAGTATTTTTGTACTTTATTATTATTTTATTATAAGCTTCTCTTGGAAGCTTCACCTTTTAGCCTATTTATATATGTGTATATTGTAATAGAGTTAGGTAGAGATTCTAGTTCACCAAAATTAGCACTAGATGTTATAGTGATAGGATCCTCCTCTCATTGAATCTAAGATTAGCTAGCTTGGATCTATGAGAGTTTTATTTGTCACTTATGGGGATACTATTCCGCAACTATCCCCTTGAAGAAGTTAATGATGTTATTAGTATGTCAAATGGTTATTGAATAAACTTGATATGATTTTCCTATTAATTCATAGTTTATTCAATTATTTGGACCAACAATAATAGTTTGGTTAATTGGTTAAGACACTTATAATGATCCGGTTAAATAACATTTTTAGAGGCTCGTGTAAGTTTTGCCAAATAATCTCAATGCAACCTTAAAAAAAAAAAAAAAGAAAAAAAAAAGACGCCTATTTACTGAGCAAAACTTAATATTGTCATTCATTAAACATTTCAGACATACAAAAGAATTTTCGACAAAAATATAAACGAACACAGTATGATTAAATTTAATGATTGACCTCTGTTTTAATTCCGTTTAAAAGTGAATATAAATTGAAAGAACAAAAAAAAAAAAAAAAAAAAAAAACATATGAACGTCATAGTCTGGACATATGTGTATGCATAATGGTTTGGCTATGTGAAGAAAGTCAAGAAACTAAACCAAAGCAATAAGTGTCGGTTGATAATGGTTCTGGTATTAACGATCTGGGTTTTTATTTGGTTTGGTTAACTAGATTCGGTTAAACCGGTTATTTGGTTTGGTTTTGTTTTTTTTTCGAGTTATTTTGCTCAACACAAAAGAAAAACTCGAAAAAAGAAGTTCATCGAAACTATATAAAAGTGTTTCTCTAAACAAAGATAATTTAAGATAATTTTATGTTAGATATTATGATTTAATTAGTTTTACTTAACGATTAACGGTATATGAGATATTTAATTTTTTTTTTTTAAAATGATGTAATTAGGTTTTTTCTTCTTAATTGAAAATTAAGTGACTAATTTGAACTTTGATTCTTTTGTGATTTTTAATGAACCAAACTCACTCACGTTAAGGATGTCGAGAATGAGACTCTTAGGAAGAAAAAAAATTTACATGGATGGTCCTGGTGGAATGTCCAAAATTGCAACTTTCATCCCTCGTAGCTTAAAGGGCTGTAAACGAACCGGACGAACACGAACGGAGCCTTGTTCATGTTCGTTCATTTAATTTTAGCCGGACAAATAAACGGACACGAACGTTTAAACGGACGAATTTTCTTGTTCATGTTCGTTTATTAAGAAAATGAGTTGTTCATGTTCGTTCATTAAGACACTAAACGAACGTTAAACGAACATAAACGATCGAACATAAATGAAAATAGACAAACAAACATAAATAAACGTAAACGGACATAAACGAGCGCAAACTAAAGCTATTACTTTAAACGTATCATCTGATCATTATCCCAAAAGATAGTCTTAATAATATCATTTATCCTAGCTGATGTTCATATTCTTCATTTTCCTAAAATATAGTCATATCAGCATCATCAACCTAGTTGATGTTTACATAAAAGAGTTAAAGACACCTAAAGAACATCATTATCTTAGTTAATATATACACAATAACTTCTATAAAACATCTTTTTGAACGTCATCAAAGAAGAGGTTTAGAAGTCATCCAAAAGATGTCTAAAAGAAGAGATTTAGAAGTCATCCAAAAGTTGTGATCAAGTTGTCATTACTCAAGTAAGCTCCATAGTTACGAAATCAACTTGTTCCTACAAGAAACAAAAATAAATAACAGGTTATTCCACCATTGTAAGAAAAAGCTATTAGAGTTTAAAAGATAAAAGGTACCTTGGTTGCGAAATCAACTTGTTCCCGTAACCACCAACCAATTCTTCTAAATTTCTCATACACAAATATTATTTGCCCTCTTCATTGGTTAATGCTAGCGAAAACATGGAGCTGGTTGCGAAATAAATAGAGTTGATTAAGGATCTGTCCTAAACAAATATAATTTTGAAAAACTTAGATGTTAACAACAAATGTTGTTAGCATGTCCCATATACAGTTAATTAAGCTTTTACAAGGGTAGTGTTTAGCCATCAAAGGTGTGTCTTCTAAAATAGATCGAGATGAACGGTTAAAATTCTTACACAAACTAAAGTAGAAAAGAGAATGTAAATTCTTACATATCAAAATTGGTGAAACCGGAATCACCGCAAGTTGTAGATCTTTAGTGATCGATATGTTAATAAATCTCTTAACCCATGTTAGATTGTAGAAGAAGGTGGAATTTTGTGGTTAAAGGATAAATGGTTAAATGGGATAAAGTCAATTGTCAAGAAAATATCTTTTATAAAAAATATTATTCACATGTACTGGGAATTATATTGGCACCAAACAATCCCGCTTATTTGAAGACCATTGTTTTGAACTTTTGATGCTACTTTTCAATTTTCATTAAACTTTACTCTATTATCTAAAGAAATTAATAAGTACAAAAGTACTTAAGTAGTATATTATTGTTAGGGAGCTTTGATATACTTAATATATAATTTATTAAAACTTTTTAATATATGGGTTGTTAATCGAACGATAATAATTGAACGTAAACGAACGAAATAATCGAGCGTAAACGAGCGAAATAATCGAACGTTCACGAGCGCAAATGAACGAACGAAGCATTTGTTCATGTTCGTTCATTTAACTAAACGAACCAAAAATCTTGTTCGTGTTCGTTCATTTATTAAATAAACGAACATAAACGAGTTTCCCGCCGCACGGTTCGCAAACGGTTCGCTGAACGTTCAGTTCGTTTACAGCCCTCATCACTCGTAGCTTAAAGTTGCATTGGTTGTCCCTAATTTTGAAAAGAATAACACCACCGATCCTTTAATTTAACTGGTGTTAAGTGAGTTCCATTATCATTTACACGTTAGCCACTTTGGTTAAAAACCGTTGCATCGTCTATCATTAACAATAACGGTAATTTATAGTTTTCATACATTTTATTCCTTTTTATATGTTTTTATCCGTTTTTAGAAATTCTCATCCATATTCTTACGTTTTTATTCGTTTTTATATGTTTGAATTCGTTTTTATATGTTTTTAACCGTTTTTATACGGTTTTGCCCATTTTCTTACATTTTCATACATTTTTGCACGTTTTCAAACGTTTTTATCTTTTTTCATCATCTCTCATCCATTTTTATACATTTTCTTATGTTTTTTATCCGTTTTCGTCCGTTTTATATGTTTTAGTCCATTTTCATACTTTTTTATATGTTTTCGTCCGTTTTTTGTAAGTTTTCATACACTTTTATCCATTTTTATACGTTTTCGCTCTTTTTCTTACATCTTCATACGTTTTTGTCCGTTTTATACGTTTTTCTTACGCTTTCATATGTTTTTATCCGTTTTCTTCCGTTTTTATCCGTTTTATATGTTTTCGTCCGTTTTATACGTTTTTATCCATATTCGTCCGTTTTTATACGTTTACGTCCATTTTCCTACGTTTTCAACCGTTTTCGTCTATTTTTATACATTTTCATCCATTTTTTTTACGTTTTCTTACATTTTTATCCATTTTCGTTCGTTTTTAAATGTTTTCATCCGTATTTATACAGTTTCATCCATTTTCCTTATGTTCTTTTTTTAATCTATTTTATACATTTTCATCCAATGTATAAGTTTTCATGCGTTTTTTATGGGAATTACAAGTCTACACACTTAGTACAGCCAAGCTAAGTTAGTACTGTTAAGCCAAAGATGAAACTACTGAAGATTACAACCAACAGTACTAATCAAGTTTGTACTACTAGAGTAAAAGTTAGTACTGCCAGACTAACTTTGTACTGCTGAAGATTGCTGATAAAGATTGATACTGCTATGGGATAAAGACGTGTAATGTGATAAGTTTAGAAGATATTTTGTGTATATTCTATATCGTTAGACCCTTTTCCCGGGTAGTGGGACCCCACCCTAGATGAAATGTACCGAGTCTAAAAGTGGTTGTTAAGGGCAAATGATTATAGTGTTAAGTGTTAGTCTGTTATAGCCTAGATGCGGCGCATCTAGGAAGTACATGCGGCGTATGAAGAATGGAAAGTAGAACCGACTTATTATTGTCCATGCGCCGTATTGGAGAAAGATGTAACACCCCCAACTCGGAATATGGCAGCGGAACATAGTTAGGGGTATTACTCGAGGGGTAGTGAGTCAAAATCATAGATAAACGATCTCATAACGAGACGTTTTAATAAAATACCACATTCAAATACAAAGTTCAACCATTAGAGTTCAAAAGACTCTTAACACATTAAGAAGCGGATAATAAAATAGTTTACAGCGGAAAAATAAAGTAGTTTGCAGCGGAAAATTTAGATAGAAATAACAAAACACAACCCACAGATAGCCATCCGGAACCTTCAGCCCTTCCTCGTGCACACTTCATAAATCAAATACCTGAGATAACATGCTAAAAAGTCAACACAAAGGTTGAGTGCAATTCATAGGTTTAGTAAAATAATAGTTTGAGCACAAGAATTTTAATCTGGAAGCTTCACATATTCAATCAGGATATCTTTCGTTTGTTTCGCTAAGCTCATGACACACAATCCGTTAACCGAGGTACCAGTAACTCTGGCATAAGTCGACAATAACCGCGGAATTTCATAATCATAACATTTTCCCTCCAGTAGGTATCTTGCCAAATACCTAGGTATTCGATATACAGTACACCCGTGTTGCCTAACTGGTCAACAGGGATGGGACGGTCAATCCTATAGGCCTATAAACTATAATCGTGCTCACCCGCAGGTGATTAATGGTTCATGATCGAGGGTCTTGCTTTTGGCAAGGAAGGTACTTAGCATATATAGCGTCAATCAGGAATAGCATACAATAAACCATTGTGCTCAGAAAAATAGTAAGTAGCATGTATCTCCCCCATGGGTTTAAAAATAATTAAAAGTGCACAAGTGGGGCTATGAATCACACCTTAGTCACAGAGAATACGAGATAAACAATCAGATGGTACGGCACAGCAAATGAACCTCAGCACAACCTAATCAATTAATGACATAACTCAGATATAATATCCAAAATGATTTAATAAATAATACTCGTATAAAAGGTTTTTAGTTTCAATGGCGTTTGAAAGAAAATACGTTTAAGTCTCGTGTGGAAGTCTAGAAAAGGGTAAAAAGATGACAAGTCGGCGGAAACGAACGAACACTCAAGAAGGACGAGAGAAAAGAAGGAATATGAAAGAAAGAAATAAATAAAAAAATAATAATAATAAATAAATAACCAAACAAATGACATCAATAGATAGTTTCGGCTTTTCCCCGTTTTTCCCAAAATAATGTTATAATCGTTAAAACATAAGAGTTTTGAAAAGGTTTTGGAATATTTAATAAATCATAACTAGTTTAAGTTTATAAAACATTTTATGAAATTTGGGCATGAAGTGCCCGTTTATAAAACATTTCCAAGTCATACGACTTATTTGATTATTCCAATTATTAACAAGTTTTACAAGTTTAATATATAATTGGACATATCATTCGCGTGAATATTAGTTGTTTAGTTTTATCGACCGTTTTGTATTGTTCGGGTCCAGATAGGTTAAATTCTTACGAGTCTAACATACCCTTCCGTCGCGTGTACCAAAGGGTCCATAAGTCCAACCAACCAATACCGTAAATCCAATACGTCCAATCTTTGTCCACAACATTACAATATTACAATAACATCCAAATCGAATCAATAAGTATAAATATCTCATGTGTTGCAATATTATCCCACAATGCTTATAAATATCCGAAACTTCCATATCGATCACAAACGAATATTAACTACGAACGAATAACTAAAGATAACACGACTCAAATATAAATAATAATCGACGACAATAAAATAAGCGATTCGATATAACGAAATAAATAAATGACAACACGACAAGTTGTTAAACTTAGCCGTGACTCGCCACGAGTCACGGCTCGACTCAACTCGAGCCTTTGGGGCTCTCGGCTAAAAAAATCCGAACACAAACATCATATCATAATCTAATTCTAACAAATTTTGCATTAATTCTTTTAACAAAATCCAAATGACACTAAATATTTTGAAACTGCTACAACCCAAACTGACCCCAAACAACATCAAACTTCAATATCAGTAACACAATCCTAACCTATACCACACTCACCTTGCCTCGCCGTGACTCGCCGTGAGTCACGGCTTGGCTTTTCCTTGACTGCCGAGACAACCAAACCCATTCGGACCTCAAAACTCCTCAAAAATTAAATAACAACACAACAACAAGAACTGAACACAAGAACAATAAAAATATCATATCATCAAACCCTCACCGAGTCAACCAAGTTGACTCAGTGAGTTGACCGAGTCAGCCGAGAAGAAGAGAGGGGAGGGTCCACACGAGGGTTTTTAACAACATTTAAACCATTTTTATAAAAAGGAGACAATTAAAATCGGATTTATTTAAAAATACGAATTAGGGTTTTGAAAACTTTTATCAAAAATAAAGATAGTAGGCGCGTGGGGGTTGTTTACCGTCAAGAGAAACGAATAGGAAGGTGGTGGTGGCTTGTGGTGGTAGCGGCGTCGTCGGTGGTGGCGCGTGGGGTGATGTCGAGAGGTGTAGGGGCGAGTGGATGGTACGGGTGAAACGAGGGTGTCCCGATCTATCTTTTGGTGAAGTAATAGAAAAATGGCCGGAATAATTTTTCGGTGACCGGAATATTCGCCGGAGGAGACGGCCGGAGGTGGTCGCCGGCGGTGGGAGTAGAGAGAGAGGGAAGAGAGAGAAAGTGTGGGTGATGTGTGTGTGTAAAATGAAATAAATAATTATTTTAGGGGTTTATATACTAAATGAAGAGGGGGTGAAATGAAAATATAAAAAGTGAGGGTGGGAAGTGTAACAAAAAGAAGGAGGGACCAAAGTCGTCAAACTAGCAATACTTTCCGTCAAAACGGTTCGGGGCTCATTCGACATAGCAGACGGACTCGAAAAATTACGAAACTTGCGCCATTGTTCACGAAATAATTTTTCCAATCAAAACAGGTATAAATATGCAATACTTTCAAAAATCGATATTTTTGACACATACGATACGTTTCATGCTTTCTAGGTTGTGCTGGTTCGCTAATAGGGACAATATTCTCGTTTCTCGTAATATCTCTCGTTTCTCAAGCCCAAACAAGTATAATGAAAAGTTTAAGTTCTCAGGTAATGCAAAGTTTTAAAATAATTGGCTAGAAAGGTTTTGGAAAATTACCGGGTGTTACAAAAGAGATACGGCGTATATGAGGGGTAGCGTAGATGCGGCGCATCTAAAAGATAGATGCGGCGCATCGACCTTAAATAAGCAGAATTGACAGAATTGCCCTTGTAGCTAGAATCTTCCCCATTTATCTATAAGTCTCCACACTCTCCTGTAAAAGAGAGTGTGTTTCTGTGAGTGTCGAACCAAAAGAGATAGAGAGGGAAAGATGATGAGATGATGATGGTTTAATGGTGATAATTCAAGGGTTAAGCCTATAGCTTGTTCCTAGCATGGTTATCAAGTAAGTATTGATACTTTATTAGTGTTTAATTGATGATTAAGAAGTTAGGGTTTGTGAACCCTAACTTGGGATTAAAGGGTAAATGGTGTTTTAAGATAATTAAGAAGTAATGATGATTATGTGATGAGTTTATAATGGGTTTAAGTTGGTAAATGATGGGATTGATCATCATATAATCAATATATGATTATATGATGATTAGAAGTGTTTAGAGGTTAGTTATGGTGGTGTTAACCATGATTATAGCTAATGATTATGTATTATATGTTATGATGATAATGGTTTAGGATGTAATGATGATGATGATAAAAGATGAAGATGTTGAAGATGATGTTAGTGATAGTCTTGGCTTGGACTCAAGGTAAGTAAACCGGCTATAAAATGATGTTATGATGACTTCTATGCATTATGTGTCTAGATGATCATATATGCTAAGATTAATGAATGTTTTGTGTGATGTTGTTATGTGTTAGTAAGTGTAAGGTAGTGATGGATTAGGCAAGGTTGGATTAAGGTATGTGTTTATGTTCGATGTATTGAAGGATTTAGGGTTATGATGTGTAATGTGAGAATGAATTGTAATGTTATGTTATACCCGTTTTACTTACTAAGCATTCATGCTTACGGTTTAAGTGTTTAATGTTTTGTAGGCGGAAGTATTGAGATGAAGGCTTGGATAAGGATTAATGTTGGATATGCGATTGGTAGAAGGATTTGGAAAGGAAATAGAGCTAGGTAGATACCGAGCTCAAGTGTATGAGTTTGTACCCCGCGAGTCAAGTGTTGTTTTGTAACGAGTAAACAAGTGTCAAAATGTATGTCAATAGTCGTATGACGATTGGTGGTCAAATGGTGTATCAATGTGTAGTTTATATGTTTATGGTCAACGTTAAAGGGGTGTTTGGCATAAGCTTGTTTATACCCATTTTGAGTAGTAAACGGGTCAAGTGTTATCGTAACATGTTTGATGTGTTAAATGATTGATTTCTGTAATGTTTATAGAGTGGAAAAGGTGTCAAAGTGTATTTTGTGGTGTGTTGAGTTATTGTAGGTCTTCCTGCTGATGTTTTGTGTCAAATGGGTAGATGCGGCGTATCTAATAGAGTAGATGCGGCGTATCAGAAGTTTAAGGTGATGCGGCGTATCACTTTAGGTGGATACGGCGCATGGTCTCTCAGTGTTGATACGGCGTATCCCTAAAAAGGGATACGGCGCATCGTTGGTCAGAAGGGTTGTTTGGTTATGTTATACAATTGATTATGAAATGTTTTTGGAAAGGTGTTCGAGTATATGTCCTTGCAAAGTATTTTAAAGGGTTTAAATGTTATAAGTTCTGGTCATTTAAATGAAGAATTGTATGAGTCCGGTAAAGTCAAGCGTTTCCGCGTAAAAAGTCAAAGTTTTAGTATAAGCGGGCACGGGGTGTTACATATTTTGTGTATATTCTATATGTTTAGACTTATCTGTATATTCTAGAAGATTTGTAGTTATCTTGTAAAGGACTCCTTAGTCTATAAAAGGATGTCCTAGGTTTAGATGTTTTAGACATATATTTTTTATATAGCTTCATGGTTGTAAACCCCAGTACTACATAGAGTACTCGTATTATTGAGCTAATAATATTGAAGCGTTTTGGTGACATTGTGTTCAATACAGTTTGCTGTTTCATCGTTTACTGTTACATTGATATTCTTCTAAGTGTTCAAGAGTAGATTCCGCATACTCTTTGACATTCTTCAAAGTTTCTAATACAAGCTCAATCGATATGTGTTTGGGATCAACAAGTGGTATCAGAGCTCAGGTTCTGAAACTTTTATCTAGAAGAAACATACTAGAAGAACTCTCTACTTTCATTGAAGCAATGGACCTTGGAACAACTCAAACCACTACCACTGCTAAAATGCCTATTCTCAAGCAGGGTGACTATGAGATGTGGAGACTCTGAATTGAGCAATACTTTCAAGTGTAGGACTATCCTCTATGGGATATCATAGAGAATGGTAACTCATTCAAACCTGCAATCAAAGCTGGTACAAGTGAAGGTAGTGTTGCAACTCAAACTGTATCAGGTCCTGTTACTACAGAAGAGAAGCTTCAAAAGAAGAATTATGTAAAGGCTAGAAGTATGTTGCTGATGGCTCTCTCCAATGAACAACTGTTGACTTTTAGCAAGTACAAGGATGCTAAGACCTTGTTTGAGGCTATAACAACAAGGTTTGGTGGTAATGAAGCAACCAAGAAGACTCAGAAGACTCTTCTGAAGCAGATGTATGAGAATTTTAGTGCACAAGGCACTGAATATCTTGATTCTATCTTCAACATGCTTTAAAAGATTGTTAGCCAACGGGTTGTCTTGGGTGTAGAGATTTCACAAGAAGATCTCAATTTAAAGTTCTTGAGAAGTCTGCCTACTGAGTGGAATACTCATATTGTGGTATGGAGAAACAAGCCTGATCTAGACACTATGAGCTTTGATAATCTCTACAACAACTTCAAGATTGTAGAACAAGAGGTGAAAAGGCCTGAAAGCTCAAGCTCAAACTCTTAGAATATGGATTTTGTATCATCTCCAAGCACAAGCAGTACTAAGGAGGTTAATACTGCCTATGGAGTTAGTACTGCTAACCCTAAAGTTAGTACTACTAGTTCACAAACTAGTACTGCTAGTTTAATTGATGATACTGTTTATGCATTTTTGGCCAGTGAAGCTAATGGGACTCAGCTTGTTCATGAAGACCTTATATAAATCCATGAAGATGATTTAGAGGAGATGTATTTGAAGTGGCACTTAGCCTTGCTGAGCATGAGGGCCAAGAGGTTTTTCCAGAAGACTGGAAAGAAGATCACTATCAATGGAAGTAATACTGCTGGGTATGACAAGTCAAAGGTAGTGTGGAAAACTAGAATGGGGGGTTGAATAGTTTTTCCGTTTTAAAATTTAAAACCTTTTTATTACTTTTGTGAATTCGATGAAACTATGCATAAATAATCAAACAATATATACGAAAAGTAAAGAGAGGAATGATCAAACCACATAACACAGATGTTTATAGTGGTTCGGCTACAAGGACTCTTTTCCTTGCCCTACTCCACTTCCTCGAGTCTCTAACTCGAGAGTTATCCTTCACTAAGAAACAAACTCCCTTCTAGGTGGAGAAAACCTTTACACATTGCTTACTTCCTTTTCCGGTACTAAGCTAAACACCGAGTTCTACTTCAAGGCAGAACCAACCTAACGTCGCCTATTCAATTACCGACACTAAGCTAGATGTCGAGTTCTTTACAAGGGTTCAACCACTCCCTACACTCTTTGTGTTTTGAGGACTAAAACACTAACCACACTCACTGATATAAATGATACAAATAATGATATGAGAACTACTCAAAAATCACACAGAGCCTAACTACTACAACTTGCAACAATATGTTTGTTGAAGTTCTTTAGCTTGATCTTCTTTGCTACAAAAGAGAGATCAATTATATGACTAATATGGGTTAGTAAATGAATGGATGAATGTTTTCTACTTTGTAAGTGATGAAATGCTCAAATGATAAGTCTGCTATTTATAGGCAAACTTGGTGAACAACCCACGGATCCGGCGGATCTCACAAAAGGGATCCGTCTTTGTAGTCATTTGGTTCCGCAGGTATGAAAGCTAAGAGATTTTTCAAATCTCTCCAAATCTTCCACAATCTTTCCATATCTTTGTGTTGTCATATCAAGATCTTCCAAAGTCAACTATCTTGCTTGAAGATCTAACTAAGATATCACATAATCTATGTATGATGCATGCCATGATGTCATTGTATCATTTTAAAAATAAAGTTTCCTTTTAAGGAAATAAACTAGTAGATGTGTAAAATGTAATTCTAAGTAATCTTGTGAAATGTAAAATGTGTTTTAAAATGACTTTAGCTAGTATTTATAATTTGCTAAAAGATATACTTTGTAATTGTCATTAACAAAACTAAGTAAAGATCGTAAAATATAAATAACGTTTTTAGTACGATATTTGTATTAACAATCTCCCCCTTTTTGTTGATGACAAAACATAAAGTATATTTTTGAGCAAAAGAATAAATATAGCATGAGTTCTTTAAAATATAGATTAAGTTTGTTTTATTTGAGTTTAAAAACTATTTTTATGCAAAAGTGTATGTACTGTGATGATTCACAGTTATGCAAGCTTAATCCTTTCTCCCCTTTTTTGTCGAAACAAAAAGAAGAGTTACGTAGTGGAATGCGATTTTAAGAATTTTAAGAGCTCCCCCTTGTTTTATACTCCCCCTAAATGGAGTAACAAGGTAATGATGCATGATCCTAAAAAACAAATGGTTAGAAAAATGAAATGCTCCCCCTCGATGTATACTCCCCATTACAAGTGTCCCAACGTATGCATTTGAAGGGTATGAGATGCTACAAAAGAAATGTTAGTTGAGAATAGCTTCAATGGAGAAGCATAATGCATATGAAATGGTCATCCAAATAAGAATGTTAATCTAGTTGACTTGAAAAAGTCAAAATGTAGTGTCTGATCAAAATTTTGTACCTAAAGTACAAGTGATCAAACTATAATGTAGATTCTAAATAGCTATATAATGATGTTAGTCACCTAAATAATAATAAGAGTAAACTGCAAAATACATCCCTGTGGTTTACACCTTTTGGCACTTTACATCCCTGTCAGAAACTATTGGCAATATACATCCCCCGTTAGGCAAACTTTTGCCACATTACATCCCTAAGTTGGATGGGCGTTATCTTTCTCCGTTAAGTGTTTGCATCGTTAGTCCCTCTGTTAAAATGTTTGCACCGTTAGTCCTATGGGTTAAGTCTATTTGCACCGTTAGTCCTTCGTTACGTTTTCGTCTGATTTTTTACGTTTTCGTCTGTTTTTTACGTTTTCGTCCGATTTTTTAAGTTTTCGTCCGATTTTTTTCGTTTTCGTCTGATTTTTTACGTTTTCGTCCGATTTTTTACGTTTTCGTCTGTTTTTTTTACGTTTTCGTCCGATTTTTTACGTTTTCGTCCGATTTTTTTCGTTTTCGTCCATTTTTTTACGTTTTCGTCTGTTTTTTTACGTTTTCGTCCGATTTTTTCATTTTCGTCCATTTTTTTACGTTTTCGTCTGTTTTTTTATGTTTTCGTTTAGTTTTTTACGTTTTCGTCCGATTTTTTATGTTTTCGTCCGATTTTTTACGTTTTCGTCCATTTTTTTTACGTATTCGTCTATTTTTTTACGTTTTCGTCCTATTTTTTAAGTATTCGTCTATTTTTTTACGTTTTTACTTTTTCGTCCTATTTTTTAAGTATTCGTCTGTTTTTTTACGTTTTCGTCTGATTTTTTACGTTTTCGTCTGTTTTTTTACGTTTTCATCCATTTTTTTACGTTTTCGTCTGTTTTTTTACGTTTTCATCCGATTTTTTACATTTTCGTCTGTTTTTTTACGTTTTCATCCATTTTTTTACGTTTTCGTCTGCTTTTTTACGTTTTCATCCATTTTTTTTCGTTTTTGTCCTTTTTTTTTACGTTTTCGTCTGTTTTTTTACGTTTTCGTTCGATTTTGTATGTTTTCGTCCAATTTTTTTCGTTTTCGTCCGATTTATTATGTTTTCGTCCATTTTTTTACGTTTTCGTCTAGTTTTTTACGTTTTCGTCCAGTTTTTTACGTAAAAAAAAGGGACGAAAACAAAAAACGTAAAAAAACAGACGAAAACGTAAAAAAAGGGACGAAAACAAAAAAAATAAGACGAAACGTAAAAAAACAGACAAAAACGTAAAAAAATGGACAAAAACGTAAAAAAATGAACGAAAACGTAAAAAAGCGGAAGAAAACGTAAAAAAATGGATGAAAACATAAAAAAACAGACGAAAACGTAAAAAAATGCATGAAAAACGTAAAAAAAAAAGACGAAAACGTAAAAAAACCGGACGAAAATGTAAAAAAATAGACGAATACGTAAAAAATCGGACGAAAACGTAAAAAAACAAACGAAAACGTAAAAAAAAAGACGAAAACGTAAAAAAAAGGGACTAAAACAAAAAAAAATGGATGAAAACGGAAAAAAGCGGACGAAAACGTAAAAAAATGGATGAAAACGTAAAAAAACAGACGAAAATGTAAAAAATGTGACGAAAACGTAAAAAAAAAGACGAAAACGTAAAAAAATGGATGAAAACGTAAAAAAACAGATGAAAAAGTAAAAAATCGGACGAAAACGTAAAAAAACAAAAGAAAACGTAAAAAAAAGGGACAAAAACGAAAAAAAATGGACGAAAACGTAAAAAAGCGGACGAAAACGTAAAAAAATGGATGAAAACGTAAAAAAACTGACGAAAATGTAAAAAATCGGACGAAAACGTAAAAAAACAGACGAAAACGTAAAAAAATGGACGAAAACGAAAAAAATCGGACGAAAACGTAATAAATCGGATGAAAACGAAAAAAATATGACTAAAACGTAAAAAATCGGACGAAAACGTAAAAAAAACAGACGAAAACGTAAAAAATCGGACGAAAACGTAACGAAGGACTAACGGTGCAAATAGACTTAACCCATAGGACTAACGGTGCAAACATTTTAACAGAGGGACTAACGATGCAAACACTTAACGGAGAAAGATAACGCCCATCCAACTTAGGGATGTAATGTGGCAAACGTTTGCCTAACGGGGGATGTATATTGCCAATAGTTTCTGACAGGGATGTAAAGTGCCAAAAGGTGTAAACCACAGGGATGTATTTTGCAGTTTACTCTAATAATAATATGCTTAATGTTGATCACTCACAAGCATAACATATAACATTCATATATATTGAAAATATGTGACCAAAGTCACAAAAATATGAAGTTACAAGAAAATTAAAAATACATCCTAAAAATCCTAAGACAACATCCTTAAAGGTCCTATATAATGAGACTAGAACACTCCTATTGAGGAGGATGAGAGATGGCATTTAGATGCTCAAGAATGTGGTTAAATATGAAACTCATTTCATTTTCGAGCTCATGCACCAAAATGTTGGATCTCTTGGCTAAGTGAGCGGTTATTTCACACATGGAACAACCATGTCGTGGAAAACCGGGCGAAAGAGTAGGCTTATTTCTTAGTTGTGGTGGTGGTGGTGATAGGTTATTTGGTGGTGGTGGTGGTTGTTCTTGCTCATTGGATGGTGGTGGTGTTTGGATGGAGTTCATGAGGATGTTTTGGAGGTCCAAGGCTTCATTGAGGCAGTGGTCTACCATACCCGAGAGAGAGTAGAGACGGGTAAGTTCTTCACTAATTTCCTCTTGGGTTTGTGGTATGTTTATCCACATTGCCTCATCAATGGCAACGAGAGTTGAAGTGGGTGAGAGAGGTGGTATTTGAGGTTGTGGAGCATCACGGTATAAGGGACCGTGGATTTCCGGATGAAGGGAATGGAAAAGCATGGGTTCTTGAACTTCAAAGGTCAAAGGTGGAAGATTGTTTGATCTAGGTGGGAGATCTTCCAAGTCATCAAGGTATGGATGGGGTGATGTAGGTGGAGTCCTAAAAAGTTCCATAGGTTGGAGTTTGGGTGAGTTTGGTGGTGATTGGGATTTGACAGTCTGTGATGGAGCGGGTGGTGGTGTGGTTGCTATGGGTGTGATTGTTGGAGGAGGAGTTTGTATGACCACATTGGATGGTGTAGGTGTTGATAGAGTGAGGAAATTCTCACCTGCAATAGGTGATGAGATATTTAGAAGAGATGATTCCTCTGATGATAAATTTTCAAGATTTATAAAGCAACAAGGCTTAACACTAATGCGTGCGATTCATTTTGGAGGTCTAGAGGTTGAAGAGTTGTTTGATTTGGTCATGGTAAGCTAAGACAACTACGATGTACAGGTTATATGTGGAGAGGAAAGTGAATGAGTGAGTTTTGCTCAAACTTAAGCTTCTAATTTATAGACAGGAGGTTTATAGGAACTAGTGTTTGGATTTGATGTAAATCCAATAGAGAATGTTGGTTCCTAATAATTTGGAACAAAAAATTGTACAAGTCAAATCACATAAGTCAATCCATAGAACTTATGTTTAGTAATATGATGAAGATATGCAGTAAATGCAATGAGATAGTGGAAAATCATGTGATGTGATGTTCTTACGGATTTGAAGGATCCCTAAAAAGGGTTCCTTGTTTGTATCAGAAAGGTAACTCACTCCTAAAATTTGAAAATTTAAATTTTGGTGGGAAATTTTGTTCTTAAGTTTCTAAGAGTTCCTAAATCATTCAAAGATGATTAATGATCAGTGAACCTATTCTAAAGAATACTAGAAACTAAAATCTAAGAATCGGGATAAGTCGAGAATTTGTTGAAAATGGTACTGTTGCTGATATACATGACGGATCCAACGATTACACTAGGCGGATCCAAATTAGGGATCCGCCAGATCCGTCATTAAGCTTGTAGGAAAAATTTAAATGTTAGTGTCTGATAGAAAAATTGTCTAAAATATGAGAGGCCAAATCTATCATGTATTAAAGTAAGATAGTACTACAAATATTTGATCACCTACAAACATTGAAATATAACTTTTATTCATTGAAAATTTGTTTGTGACAAACGTCTCAAACTTGAAGTTACATTAGAAAGTCCCTAAAAATTGAAGAAATCCTAGAATAATTCTACGAAGTACACTAAGATGATACTTAGGAAAAGCTAACAGCTTCTATGAAGTAGAATTTGTTGGTGTTGATGGAGATATGATGGAAGCTAGCCACATAGTTTCTAAATCCTTAGTGTCACAAAGATTAGTGTCATGTTCTTCATTTTCTTGAGTGTTTGTTTGATTTAGCCACATTGAATCATCAATGTGTTGAAGTGTGGTAAGTAGATCATGTGGTTGAAGGTTGGTTGGATTTAGTGGTGATGATGATTTTCTTTCTTCAGATGGTAAAGGTGATGGTGAGGAAGCTATTAGTGTAGTTACAGGTGGTGGTGTGCTATATGTGGGTGATGATGTTGTACCTAGTGGAATTATGATTAATGATGATGATTTTGGAGATGAAGACATGTTGACTATAGGAGTTATGATAGAAGTTGTAGTGGTAGTAGTGGATATGATTGGTGAGCTTACGTTTGGAATTGGATTAACGAGCCAGTAAGGTCTAACACTAATTCTAGCGGTTTGTCTGTATGGTCTAGACATATGAGCTTTGTTTGATTTGTGCATTGTGAGAGGTTTACAGGAATGGTGTGCAAAGAAGATGAAGATTTAGTGTGTTATGATCATCTTAAGGTTCTAATTTATACTTCCCATTTTTGTGGAAGTTGGTGTTTGGATTAATGATGTGTAAATTTCAAAGACTTGGAACAAGATAAAGTAGTTTGTCCTATTGACAAAGTCAATCCATAGAAATGGAGTTAACATGAAGGTATGCAGAAAGATGACTCAAAAGGGAGAAATGTGATTGATTCACGGTTTTCGAGAAGGTAATGAAAGAGTCTGTGAGTTATGAGCAGGACAAAATATTCAAATTTTGGTGGGAGGTGGATTTTCCTAATTTTCTAAGATGTCTAAATATAATCTAAGAAAGCTAAACTACAATCTAAGTATTGGAATGAGTTGGAATTTGTGAAAAAGATTACTGTGTATTCCTGCGGATCCAATTGACAAAGCATGCGGATCCAAAACTTTTGGATCCGTCTGATCCGCAGGTTTAAGATGGGCGGAGCCAACGTTAACACTAGGCGGATCCAAACTGAGGGATCCGCCAGATCCGCCGAACAAAAATCCTAAAACAAACAGAGAGCAATGCAAATTTCGCATTTTTCGATGAAAACCCGAAAATTCTCCTGGAACATATCTATTGTCTATTATGTAAAGCAAAGCTACCAAATATGTAGATTCTAACACACGTTATAAATAAAATTGATCATCGAACTTCATCACAAAAGAAGTTAAGCCAAACAGTGGCTTAAATTCGGAAAATTGATAACAATACATGTTATCATTAGTTCAAGTTGAACTAAACCACAAAAGAGTCAAGTACTATCATAAGTTCTTAGTAAGCACATAAATTTAACAATACATAGTCTAATAACGAATTATACCAAACACTCTTTAAATCTCACTTATCTTTCAATAATTTAAGTATTTTCTTCTGATCCTTGCGGAGTTTCATCATCCATCGTCCTACATTCTTTAAAATTCCCTTTGCTTGTCGATGTTCCACAGATTCATCATCAAGGGAAGGAAGTTGACTCAAGTAGTCGATTGGAGGAAGCTTAGAGTTAGGTAAACCATCTTCATCACTAGCCGATGATGATGATGAAGATGAGGATGAGGTGTGAGCCCGTTTCCCTTTTCCTACTGCCACTCTATAGTCACTAAGTGGAACGAAGGTATGTTTGATTTCGATGTAGTCTGGAACAAAGTCGAATGAGTCTAGAGGAATAGGAATGGAAGCTCTAAATAAACGTGTAAGAAGCATTCCATATGGCATTGAGGTTTTTCCTAAGACACGTATATCGGCCATTCTTTTGGCGACATAGTAGGCTAGATTGAACTTTTGATGAGTAGACACACAATAGAGCATGTAGCATAAGCTTGCATTCACATGATCTTTGTTTCCAATAGTGCTAATGACATTTGCTCTAAGAATCTCTTCAAGTTTCTTAAATTCGGGTTTAAGTTCATTGAGTTCCATAGCGAATGGATCTCGACACACTTCTTTGCCTTGGAGTTTCTTAGTTTGGTTGCTTCTAGGCTTGAAAAGATGATCACGAATTGTTTCTTTGGGAGTTAGAAGAGTATCATATGGGTGTTCACGACCTAGGTTTGAATCAAGAATGGTTAAAGGCCATTTGTCTGAGTAGAAACAAGTTCCTTCTCTAGGAATGCCTAACACTTCCCCGAAATGATCTAATGGGAAATTGTAGGGATTTTGGTTTATTTTGAAATGGATGCTAAAAGATCCAAGGTCATCAGTGATGAGTTTCACGGAAGCATAAAACTCGAGAATGAACCTAGGGATGATTGACTCATCTATGTCTAGGAGTGCATCAAATTGAATGACAGTCATTTGTTCACGGATGTTTGTTTCTTCTAAGAATGATGAATCTACAGTTCTACCTTCATGAACATACCGACTTTCTAAAGCTTTAAAAATTTTGCCTTGAGATTCTGAGAGTCCCCTTTGTTTGATGATGTTTGGGTAGGTAGTTGGTGGTCTTTTTGTGATCATGGTTAGCAGCGAGAGGCATGGTTTTCATAGACATACAATTTAAGTTAGAATCACATAATATATGTGTATGAATGAGAATAATGTGGAGTATGATTATCTCGACTCTTTTGATGCAAAGATTTTTGTAGTAAAATATGAGATAATCCAAACACTCCTGATCCGAAAATACATATGGATTATAACGTTTTTGATTTTGTATGAACAATGATTGAAAGGAGTTTTTCCTAGTTGTTAAAAAGTAATCTTAATGGAGTATTTGATGATTATTGTAGTGTCTAATTGAAAACATGATTTGATAGTTATTTTTGAAGTGCCTCATTCATAATCCCTAATTTAATTTAGTGCGACCTATATGAATTCTAGACACAAACAAGAGATTAAAATGGATTAGGATACTTACAATGATTAAGCACGAGTTGATTGTGGCGAATGAAATTTTTGAGTTTTGGGATGATAAGGGTCGTCAACAAATTGGTTTTTATGTGGTTAGTGAGAGTAATGAACAGAAAAAAAAAGTGTCTGTTTATTGAGAATTAGTCTCAGCAAAGCACGGATCCGGCGGATCCCAAACAAGGGTTCCGCCCTTGTTATCAATTGGATCCGCAGGATCAGAAGTTATTTTTGTTTTTGGTTGAACAAGGATTCGAACAATTGTTTTAACTAGGTTTCAATAATCCATGGACAGAAGTAGGGTTCTTTCTTGAGGTATTTGTGAGAGGATTATCAACGTTATCTTTTGAGAAACTTTCTCAATTCGAGATGTTTTATCATCTAAACATTGTTTTAAGACGGAAATGATGATGTAATTCCATGGGTTTGGTTTGAAAGAGTTGAGCTAAGCTTTTGCTGAGACTGATAATTGCATTGTTGTTGCAACAAGAGGAAAAAGTTTATTAGGGTTACTATTATAGACTGTGAGAGCTTCTGCCTTGAGAGTTTAAGTGGCGAGGACCGTTTGTTTCTTAGTGAATCATGATGTGATACAATGTCTCACATTAGTACACATATTGTTTCAATTTTTCCTATATATCTAATTGCCGGATATCAAATACCATGCTTCACAGAAGTTGTTATACTAATTACAGCACATATAACATATATCAAGTAAGTTAAAATCTAAACTATTTAAGAGAGCAATTACCATCAAAATTAGATAGAGTTATGAGAAATCGTACCTTTTTCGATGATCATATCTATGAATGCTATGATGTAATCTCATTCGTACATTATGTAGACAATACCATTATTTCTCGCTATATGTCTTGAAGTTCCAATAATTTCTTAAATCCATTTGACTGGATCTAACTTTTCTTTCAAGAAAACCTACTAAAAGCTCAATCATTTGGTCCCCAATATCTCATGGGTCCATTTGGGTTATAGTATTACCAAGGTTCACTGATGTCTAGGAGGTAGTCAAAGAAAATTTGTTCTCTAACCATGGTTCCTTCGTAGAATGAGGTATCTACTATTGTTTTAACTTTACCCTTATCTTTGTCTATAGTTGTACTAGTGCTAGGTTTTCTAGAAATCTTTACTGGTTTAGTATCATTCAAATTTTGATCTTTCTGTTTAATGACTGTACCAGCGGATCCTTTGGTTATACCTGGCGGATCCAAAGTTTTGGATCCGTGGGATCCATGGGTCACTGACTCAGTTGATGTAGTTTCATTTTCTTTTGTCGTTTGATTCTGAAAGTCACTTAAGTAACCATTTTTCATAAAATCTGGTTTGAAACTACCATGAGGTATTTTTAGTAACCTCAGTACGTCATCTACACAGTTTAGGTGCTTATCAAATCTTTTAAGTTTGTTTTGTTTGATACAATCTTTCTGTGTAAGTTTTATTGTTTCTATTTCGTATTTCAGTTTTTGACATGATACACATGTTTTAACACTTTTGTCCTTTTCTGATCTTATAACTTTCTCTTTTAACTGACAAATTTTATTTTCTAAAAGTTCCTTTTTAGTTTTTAAGATCATATTGTTGCTTATGATTTTTGGAATGATTTTACATAGTTCGTTATATTCTATATCTAACATGTTATCATTAATGAAAGAGTATGAATCAGAATGTACCTCATTAGCCATAAGAGCAACTTCGTTGTCTATTGACTTATCGTCATCTTTTTCACTTTCACTCCAAGTTCTACTAATGAGTGCTTTTTGAGATATGTTCTTTGAAGGCTTTGAACATTCTTCTACCAAGTGACTAGAATCCCTGTATCTAAAACATTTTCTATCTATCTTTTCTTTCAAAATATTGTGATCTTCCCTAACAGATTTATTTTCTTCACTATCAACACTTGATTCGTCTTTAGTAGAAAGTTCCTTAGATTCTTCAATATGTGCCACCTTAGCTCTCCATTTCGGGTGAAGTGTTCTTAGAAATTTCCTGACAAAATTCTTACTAAAAAAAGATTCATCAAGTGCTTTAAGTGATGTAATAATAGTATTAGACCTAGCAAACGTACTATCTATCCTTTCATCCTCAGATATGACAAATTGTTCATAATGTTGAATAAGAAGATCAATATTGTTATTAATAGGTTTGTAATCATCATTATCAATTATATGCCATAGATCTAAGTCCTTTGACTTCACATATGTCTCAAAATGATTTTTCCAGTATATAAAAGAGTTTGGTTCAAATAGAGGTGGTCTTTGCATAGATTGCCCTTCTTTAAAGTTTTCAAAATCCATGGATCGTTTTAAGTTTTAAAATACAATATATTTTAAAAATCTTAAGTAACGTAGCTCTGATGCCAATTGTGGAAAACTAGAAGGGGGGGTTGAATAGTTTTCCCGTTTTAAAATTTAAAACCGTTTTGTTACTTATGTGAATTCGATGAAACTATGCATAAATAATCAAACAATATATACGAAAAGTAAAGAGAGGAATGATCAAACCACATAACACAGATGTTTATAGTGGTTCGGCTACAAGGACTCTTTTCCTTGCCCTACTCCACTTCCTCGAGTCTCTAACTCGAGAGTTATCCTTCACTAAGAAACAAACTCCCTTCTAGGTGGAGAAAACCTTTACACATTGCTTACTTCCTTTTCCGGTACTAAGCTAAACACCGAGTTCTACTTCAAGGCAGAACCAACCTAACGTCGCCTATTCAATTACCGACACTAAGCTAGATGTCGAGTTCTTTACAAGGGTTCAACCACTCCCTACACTCTTTGTGTTTTGAGGACTAAAACACTAACCACACTCACTGATATAAATGATACAAATAATGATATGAGAACTACTCAAAAATCACACAGAGCCTAACTACTACAACTTGCAACAGTATGTTTGTTGAAGTTGTTTAGCTTGATCTTCTTTGCTACAAAAGAGAGATCAATTATATGACTAATATGGGTTAGTAAATGAATGGATGAATGTTTTCTACTTTGTAAGTGATGAAATGCTCAAATGATAAGTCTGCTATTTATAGGCAAACTTGGTGAACAACCCACGGATCCGGCGGATCTCACAAAAGGGATCCGTCTTTGTAGTCGTTTGGTTCCGCAGGTATGACAGCTAAGAGATTTTTCAAATCTCTCCAAATCTTCCACAATCTTTCCATATCTTTGTGTTGTCATATCAAGATCTTCCAAAGTCAACTATCTTTCTTGAAGATCTAACTAAGATATCACATAATCTATGTATGATGCATGCCATGATGTCATTGTATCATTTTAAAAATAAAGTTTCCTTTTAAGGAAATAAACTAGTAGATGTGTAAAATGTAATTCTAAGTAATCTTGTGAAATATAAAATGTGTTTTAAAGTGACTTTAGCTAGTATTTATAATTAGCTAAAAGATATACTTTGTAATTGTCATTAACAAAACTAAGTAAAGATCGTAAAATATAAATAACGTTTTTAGTACGATATTTGAATTAACAGGTAGAGTGTTACAACTGTCATAAGTTGGGAGACTTTGCAAGAGAGTGCAGAGGGCCTAGGAACCAGGACATCAGGAGCAGAAATCAAGACAGCAGAGGTTCTAGGAATCAAGAAAGCACCAGGAAGGCTGTAAGTGAGGAAGAGACTTCTTCAAAAGCTATGGTGGCCATTGATGGGTTTGGATTTGACTGGAGCTTTATGGCAGAAGAGGAAGCTCCTACCAACATGGCACTGATGGCACTTTCTGACTCTGAGGTATATATAAACAATGCTTGTTCAAAATCTTGTAGTAGCTTTAAAAAGCTATGAAACTCTTATAGAGCTTAACCAATCTGATTTTAATTTAGCCAATTATAAGAAAGGGTTAGCTATTGTAGAAGAACAACTTGTATTCTACAAAAAGAATGAAACTATATTTACTGAGGACATTGCTGTTTTGAAAAGAGATATGTCATTTAAAGATTTAGAAATTAATGAGCTTAAAAGTGAATTGGAAAAGATTAAGCTGGAAAAAGACAGCATTGAAGTAAATATAGAGAGATATGCAGGGTCATCTAAAAGTATAGATAGGATTGTTCAGTGTCAGCTTATTGATAAATTCAAGACTGGTATAGGATATAAGGCTGTTGCACCTCCTCATACTAGGTTATTTCCAACCCCAAAACTTGATTTGTCAAATACTAGTATAGAGGAGCTCAAAAAGCCTAAGACTGAATGTAAAAGTGATAGTGAAGAGAGTTTTAAAGAGGTTAGTGAATCATTTGATACCCCATTAGTTGAGAAATTGGTGTCAGATGATAAGGTAGAGAAGAAAATTGTCTTTCCTGCTGTTGCCAAGGTAGAATCTGTTAAACCTAAACAACATGATAAACCAGCTAGGAAAACAGTAAAGTATGCAGAGATGTACAGGTCACATAGTCCTAGGAAATAAGAGAAATTGGAATAATCAGAAGTCTGAACAACTAGGAAGTGTATTTGTAATGTACAATAAAGCCTGTTTTGTTTGCGATAGTTTTGACCATTTGTAGGCTTATTGCAATTACCATCAAGGGGAAAGGATGGTATCTGAGAATACAAGGGCATCTGGGAACACTTACAAAAGGGTGAATCACAATTATCTTCTTAAACAAACTCACCCTAGTGTTCACAGAAACATGGCTCCAAGAGCTGTTTTAATAAAGTCTGGCCTTAAACCACTTAATACTGCTAGACCTGTTAATACTACTCACCCCAAATCAACAGTTTGTTATTCTAAACCAGCACAACAAACAGTTAAAAGGCCTTTTCAAAAGAAAGCAGCATTAACTACCAGGAAATTTGGCCAAAAAGTTAATACTGCTAGGCCAGCAGTTAGTACTGCTAGGCCAACAGTTAGTATTGCGAGGCCAGTAGTTAGTACTGCTAGGCCAGTAAATGCTGTTAGGGAAAATGGGGGCAACGTTGTTAAGGCCTCAGCATGTTGGGCATGGAGACCTATGAAATCCGATAGTGCATCAATTATTATGAAGAAATATAACTATATTGATGCACGAGGCAGATCCAAGTCAGTAATGGCTTGGGTCCGAAAAGAAAACTAATTTTCTTTATTTTATGTGTAGGAACATCCACAAAAGGAAGAAGAAGATCCGGGATATTTTGACAGTGGATGCTCCAGGCACATGACAGGAAACATGTCCTATCTCACATATTTTATTGCATTTGATGGAGGAGCCAGAGGAGGAAGAATTACTGGTAAAGGTCCAATCAGGACTGGTAAGCTTGATTTTGAAGATGTGTACTTTGTTCAAGAGTTAAAGTTTAACCTGTTTAGTGTCTCACAGATGTGTGACAAAAAGAACAGTGTTCTTTTTACTGAAACTGAATGTTTTGTTCTGTCTCCTAACTTTAAGTTGACTGATGAGAGTCATGTCTTACTTAAAGTTCCTAAAAAGAAGAATATGTACAGTGTTGATATGAAGAACATTGTTCTAAAGAGAGTTTAACTTGTCCTGTTGCAAAGGCCACATTGGATGAATCAATGCTATGGCATAGGAGGCTTGGTCATGTTAATTTTAAAAACATTATTACACTTGTTAAGGACCATCTTGTAAGAGGTTTACCTTTAAAACGTTTTGAAAATGACCAAACTTGTGTGGCTTGTCTTAAGGGAAAGCAACACAAAGCTTCTTGTAAGTGCAAGACTCAAAACTTTATTACTCAGCCATTATTCATGTCGCATATAGACTTGTTTGGTCCTACTTCTGTGAGTAGTTTAATGAATAAGAAATACGGTCTTGTTGTCACTGATGATTATAGAAGGTTTATTTGGGTTTTCTTTTTAACAACTAAGGATGAGACCAATAACATTCTTAAGAGTTTTATTACTAAGATAGAAAACCTAGTTGATAAGAAAGTAAAGGTAATCAGATGTGATAATGGAACAGAATTTAAGAATAGAGTTATGAATGAGTTTTGTAATCTACAAGGTATTAAGAGGAAATTTAGTGTAGCTAGAACTCCTCAGCAGAATGGTGTTGCTGAAAGGAGAAATAAGACACTGATTGAGGAAGCTAGACCTATGTTAGCAGACTCTAAGTTACCTACTACATTTTGGGCTAAAGCAGTTAACACTGCTTACTATGTGCAAAACAGGGTATTAGTAGTCAAACCTGTAATACACTGTAAAATTCCATTGTAATTATAATCGTTAATCAATATTAACCTCAGTTACTGTTTACTGATTTCCATTTTTACGGAGAAATTTGAAATTTTCTTTATTATACTATATTAACGTAAGCACGTCATCACATAATTCACCAAATGACGGGACGAGCTAACACGTAAATCAAGAAATTTAATTATACACATTAAACACCTAAACGGGCCATAATAACCAGCCCAACTCCCTAATGCATGTTTACAATTCATCCAGCCCGCCAAAGACCAACTTCCTTTCTTTTGTTATTTCATGTAATAAAACCCGATCAGACCCTCTCCAAAATGCCCCTTGCTCTCTTAAATTCTAAACGCGACTTGTATATGGTTTTACATCATCTCATTTACCTCCTGCCATATTACTAGCATGTCGAATTCCAGATTGTAATGTCGCGTTTTGATATGTTTTTAAGAGCCAAAGTGATTGGCCATATTATACCCAACTCGATATAACCAAAAATCCCATACTTACCCGTTTTGACTCCAACTTGATTCCACTTGCTCCTAATAATTTTTCTAGCCTAATGACATGTTATTGAATCATTTTTAATCAACCAAGATCAAGTGTCACTCGTTAAACCAATTTTGCGCCCATTTAATTTGCTAGTCGACATGTATATATTACAAAAACAAATCCTAGCTTTCTTACTCACTCACATTCCTTCCTAAAGTCTTAATATGTCAGAAATACATCTAGGGAACCCCTCATTCACTGACATTACACAGTAGAAGCAAGTAGATGATGTTTTGTAATTATTTAAACCCATACGTGTACTCATATTTCTAATATAACTATCCCTAGCTCACCACCTTATATCACTCATTCAATACCATCATTTTAACTCTTATACACTCCCAAAAATACCTCTGGAAGACCAGAAGATCTCCCTAGTTCGTTTGGAAGCTTGTCAAAGGATTTGGGTTTAGTTGAAAATCGTATACTTAGGTTATAACGATCGTGGTTTATTTCCTTGAGTTTCATTCATTCTCATACGTCTCTTTACCACCCCTAGAGGTGTAGTAAGTACCCACAAACCCTTTCGATTTCATTTCGTACGTTATTTTATAACCATGCATCGTATGCACCTATTACTCGAACGTATATCATTTTACTTATTCATTTACGTACACGTTCTCATATAGCACACTAAAAGTGACTAGCCTCCCTTGTGGAAGGCCTAGGAGTCACGATACACGCCCATCTCACCTTTATATTTATGTTACATGCATCATTCGAGGTCATTTGTATCATGTCTCAAAACATAAAAACTGAAAACACTTAGAATATTTCTAAGTGTTTTACTCAGAAAATACGCCCATGTCACCCTAAAAACGACCACGTATCTTAAAATTTGACTTAACAACCATACTATATTTTTACATGACCTATTAGACCACGTTACTAGCTACAACTTTCGTATATATAACTTATAAATATAAGCACATCTAGACCCTCTAAATTGATCAAAGTTAAGCGCAAAACCCATTTCAGAAACTGTTAACAAAATACGAAATGGGCTGTTAAGCCCATTAAGCGAATTTTAAGCAAATGAAATAAGTTGGCTTATTGAGGCTTTTTGATATGAAATTAAAACAATAAAAAGGAGCCTAGGGATGAGCCCAACTCGTCTCAAAGCTCACGGTTTTTAAAACGTTAATGGGCTTTGAAGTGGCTCGTTAAAAGCCCAACAGACGAAAAATAAGCTCTTTTACCAATAAGCTGTTGAAATAAGCTTTACCAAACTTAAATAAGTCTCAGGAAAATTCGTATAATTTTTCCCACATTTTTTGTACATTTGGACTAAAAATGCAAAGTAATTTCACTTACAAGGACCAAAACTGCCAACCGTATAAAATAGGGACTAAAACTGCCAAAACAGAATCTTTAAGGTAGAAACTGATATTATATTGAATTCCAAGCTCAGAATGTAATTTTGGACAAGTAGTGGACTATAAATGTAATTTATACTCAACTAAGGACTAATGGTGTAACGCTAACGCCGTTAGGGTTCAAAGTGTAAAAACAGGAAAAGAACAAGGACCAACAGAATATATTTGTCATTCTTATTTCTATTTTCCATTTTGTGATTTTCATTCACGTTACGTGCATTTTTGTATATTTCATTTACTTATTATTTAACGTTACGTTATGTTTATATAACGAGATTTTGATCAATTTAAGTTCACGTTTCATTTCATCACTTTAAAGGAAATGTTATTTTTGGATAAATGGTATAGAAACAAGATAATATTATATGTAATATTGTTTTTGAACTTTAAGCATTTTAAACATATCACACTCTCACTTCAGCGATCAAATCGTTATTCGTTACTCACTTTCGCATCCACTAGTCGTATTAAGTCAGATTCTCAGACTTCCCTATTTATTCAGGTTCTGTGGTGAAGCCATTTCTGTAATCTTACTTAATTTCATAATTCCACCTTGCCAGATACGCTCAAGGTGAGTCATAGCCCCACTTTTACTTATTTAATAACTTTATACTCCGTGGGGGAGATACATGCTATAAATTGATTACAAGTATTTTTCTGAATGTTATACCTGATTGATATTGCCTAAGTTACCATTACTATTGCCATTATTACAAGTCCCTCCCATCATGAACCATTAATCACTTGCGAGTGAACGCGAATATAGTGAATAGATCTATTGGCAGCTGACGCCCCATTTGTGTTAGCCGGTTAGGCGACCAAATGCACTTTATTTGAGAATTCAAAATAGGAAGACGGCATTCTCCTATAGAGGGCCATAACTCATGCCATTAATTTGGATTGTTCTTGCCGTTGGTGCGGTACATTGTTAACGTTTGCGTATCATGAGACTTAGGGCAATATATATATATATATTATATATATATATATATATATATATATATATATATATATATATGACTGCGATATTACTTTTTCAAACTGATTATATTTCCAATACAATGTTACTTGTGTTTCAAACCGATTACAGATTTCAAACTCTATGATTTCACTCAACATTTTTATTGACTTTTAAGCATGTTTATCTCAGGTAATTAGCAGAGCAGCAAGGGCATGGAGCGGGCAATAACTTATCTTTTTTCATGGTGTAAAATAAAATGTGTAATTCAGTTTAAAATACTATTTCCTTTAAGGATTTCACCAACTCTGATATGAAACTTTGTAACTGAATTAATATGAAGGACCTATATTTTCAAAATGTCTCTTTCGAGCCGTTTTTTATGATTATGACTTCGATCCTCACAGTAATACCCCGATTAGTCTTCCGCTGTTATCTCATAATTTAGGGGGTGTTACAAAACCTCACAACAAGACACCTTATGAACTCTTTAAAGGTAGAAAACCAACTCTAAGCTTCATGAGACCATTTGGATGTCATGTTACAATTCTGAATACCTTAGATCATTTAGGCAAGTTTGATGGAAAGTCTGATGATCGATTCTTTGTTGGATACTCTATGAATAGCAAGGCTTTTTGGGTATACAACATTAGAACCAGGAAAGTAGAAGAAAACTTGCATGTATAGTTCTTGGAGTATAAGCCTAGTGTTGCAGGAGAAGTTCCTAAGTGGTTGTTTGATATTGATGTGCTAACAGAATCAATGAATTATGTGCCAATTATTGCAGGTACAAACTCTATTGATTTTGCAGGTACAGAAAATAGTTTTGATGCAGGTCAATCTAGCATGGAGACAGGATCTTATCAAGACTACATGTTTATGCCACTGTGGAAGGATGGTTCAATGTTTGATACATCTTCAAAGAATGATAGCAATGATGAACCACAACCTTCTTGTGATTCTGAAAAGGATGATGATGAAGGTGTCAATAAAGAAAGTGGATTTGATGATCAAGAGAGGCCTGAAAGCAGTACTAAAGATATTAATACTGCTGAGCATGTTAGTACTGTTGGGCCAGATATTAGTACTGCTGAGCCAATTGATAATACTGCTAGCCCAACAGTTACTACTGCTGCTGATTTCTCTGATGATGAAGTGGATCTGAACAACATGCCTAACACTTATCTAGCTCCTACAACTCCAAATACAAGAATTCACAAAGATCATTCACTTGATCTTGTGATTGGTGATGTACAGTCTGGTGTAAAGACAAGAAGAATGACAATGACAAAGGATACAAATGAACAAGGTTTTATAAGTGTTGTTTATGAAGGGAAAACTCATGAAGACCTTCGTACTTGTTTATTTGCTTGTTTCCTATCTCAGGAAGAACCCAAGAAAATTGCCAAAGCTCTAAGTGACCCATCCTGGGTCGAAGCAATGCAAGAGGAGCTTTTACAATTTAAGCTTCAAAAAGTTTGGGTTCTAATAGATTTGCCTAAAGGTAAGTGGGCAATTGGTACAAAATGGGTGTTCAGGAACAAGAAAGATGAGAGAGAAATTGTCATTAGAAATAAAGCAAGGCTGGTTGCACAGGGTTTTACTCAAGAAAAAGGCATAGACTATGATGAAGTTTTGCCCCTGTAGCAAGAATTGAGGCTATAAGGCTGTTTTTAACTTATGCTTCTTTTATGGGATTCATGATGTATCAGATGGATGTGAAGAGTGCTAGCCTGTATGGTACAATTGATGAAGAGGTTTATGTTACTCAACCACCAGGGTTTGAAGATCCTGACTATCCAGACAAAGTCTACAAGGTGGTGAAAGCTCTCTATGGTTTGCATCAAGCTCCAAGAGCCTGGTATGAAACTTTGGCCAAATACTTATTGGACAATGGGTTTCACATAGGAAAGATAGACCAGACATTATTTATCAAGAGGCAAAAGGGAGATATTTTTCTTGTCCAGATCTATGTTAATGACATTATTTTTGGCTCTACAAATAAGGAGATGTGTACTGAGTTTGAGAAACTGATGCATGACAAGTTTCAAATGAGTTTCATGGGAGAACTAAATTTCTTCTTAGGTCTACAAATCAAGCAAAAGAAAGATGGTATATTTATCAGTCAGGATAAATATGTAGCTGATATCTTGAAGAAATTTGGGTATACTGAAGTAAAGACAGCTAGCACCCCAATGGATCCAGACAAGCCTTTGCTCAAAGACTTAGATGGTGATGATGTTGATGTTCATCTCTACAGGTCAATGATTGGATCATTGATGTACTTTACATCATCTAGACCAGACATTATGTTTGCAGTATGTGCATGTGTAAGGTTTCAAGTTACAACTAAGATTTCCCACTTACATGCTGTGAAAAGGATCTTTAGGTATCTAAAAGGCCAACCCAAATTAGGCCTTTGGTATCTTAGAGATTTTCCATTTGATCTAGTGGCATATAGTGATAGTGACTATGCTGGTGCAAGTTTAGATAGGAAGTCAACAACAGGTGGTTGTCAATTCCTAGAATGCAGATTGATTTCATGGCAGTGCAAGAAGCAAATTTTGGTTGCCAATTCTACAACTGAAGCTGGATATGTAGCTGCTGCTAGTTGTTATGGACAAGTACTCTGGATTCAGAATCAAATGCTGGACTATGGGTATAATTTTATGCACACCATGATTTTCATTGACAATAAAAGTACTATATGTATTATTAGAAATCCTGTTTTACACTCTAAAACAAAACACATAGAGATTAGACATTATTTTATAAGAGACTGCAATGACAAAAAGTTAATTCAAGTTGTTAAAATACACACTGATAACAATTTTGCAGATTTACTTACAAAAGGTTTTGATGTTGGAAGGTTTCAGTACTTGGTTGCAAGTATTTGAATGCTAAATGCATAAAGTTTTAATCTCTTTGTGTCTTTGTGAAGTTTTGTAAAGGATTAGTACTGTTAGATGTTAATACTGATAGACTGTTAAGTTAATACTGCTAGTGCAAATTAGTACTGCTAAGTTAAAACTGTTAGTCAAACTTGATACTGTTAAATAGAAAATACTCTGGATTGTGTTTTCTTGGTTTTAGACTAACATTTGAAGGATAAGAAAGCAGTATGATTGGTATTGATGCTGTGTGAGAAGCAAACGTGGTGGAATGTCTGCAATGCTGTCGCTAAAAGCTGGTGAAACTGATTCATGATAGAGAGGATTTGGGGATCACTTGACAAGGGTTTTACACCTGAGTTGGGAGGTTCTTTAAAATCTCTTTCTTGAAATCAACCTATGTTTATCAGGTGGTATTTTGAACATGAATTGATGGTTTTTAGTTAGTCAGATAGTAACTGATCCAACTCACTCTTTACCATTCTATACTAAGTATAGTGTGTTAGTCTGAGGACATCTGGTTCAGAGAACAGCGAGCAAAAGTGAATCTAATGCATTTGTGTTAGAGGTAACACATGCCACGAGCTGAAAACCCTGTCAAGAAAGCTCTTTTAATGAGTTTATCTGATCACAGGCAGTATTTATACTGAAATCATTGGTTCTCACACAACCAGAGGTTAAATGCAACCGAAAATGATTGAGTGTCTTCCTTTACACTTAATCCCTTCAAAAAGTTTGAGTGCAGTATTGTTTTAAAAGAAAATTGAGTTAATACTGCTGAGAAAAAGTTTTTACAAAAAGTTAGTACTGCTAGGCAAAAGTTTGTACTGCTAGGCTAAATTTAATAATGCTGGGTAACCGTTAGTGCTATTTGAGAGTAACCGTTTTTTAAATATAGCTTTTGAGAGATTTTAGTTACTTACTTTGCTTATAGAGTTACTAATTTGGATAATTTACATACTTTCTTTATTTTCTAAGATTTCTTCATTCTAAAGAGAAGATTTATTCAAGTCGGTTCAATCAAAATCCTAAGGGAACTTTATAAGATCTCAATTGGCTTTACCATTCTCAAATTCTCTCAACATCCATCATATCCCAGCACTCTAATTATTCTTTTCTCAATCTTAATGGCTAATATGGAATTTTGTGATAAGCATAATATGGTCGCATTCTTGGAGAAAACAGAGGGTAGTCAATGGTTTTATCAGATTGATGCGCGTGATGTGTCGTTGCGGTTTAGCAGTATTAATGCCTACTCAAGTTTTAAATTTATATTTAGCCGACTTATCAATAACACACACACTTAACGAGCAGTGTACCCGGTCAGTATGAATATAATGGTAAGTAGAGTGTCGATCACTAAGAGTGGAACATATTATCTAGTTATTCTAATTAGTATTTTAATATCCTAAGTTAGCTATATAACCTAATCTAACGCAAGGGGGTTCAGCCTGAGAGATTGGCACGGTTTGGTTATGATTAAATAGTAAACTAAATTAATGAGCATGAATCAGCGATTAGCACACACGTACACAGATAGATACTTGAGACAATAAGAAGACCTGTCCTGATAATTAAGTAGCTTGTCACTTGTTTTATTGCTAGTTTTATATGAAGTGTATATAATTAAACCTTTCTCGTTGGCTCTAATCTTATCGGCGAGTAAACCCTTAATGATTACTTATGTCTATCCTACTTTTCTAGAGTATTGGGCATTTGTGATGCCCACGTCTCGTATACGCTAGAATAGATAGGCGAGGAAGGGGCATGGCGACCCAAGCAATGCTCAGCTAGACACAGAGGTTATCAATGCACTAATAAAAGTCACCAAAGACATCAACATATAAACTTTAATTAATGGGAAAGCAATATTAAGGGGAGTGCATGATTTTCCGTAGTCACATGACACAAGCCCATCAATCCTGATGAATTAAAGTGTACTAATACAATAAAACAAAACTACTTAATGAATTGAATACATGCAGGACCTTCTTACAGCTCTTGTATCTTCGTTTAGGTGTGTCTTGTGCTGCTTGGTCGTCTGAATTCGGCTCTAGGGTTATTCCTTCACACACTGTCCAACTTTCAAATTCGTCTGACCTTGGGGTATTTATAGTTTCTGTCCCAGGGATAGATGCGGCGCATAGAGTGAATAGATGCGGCGCATTGACTTAACTTCGCGTGGGGTCCAAGATTAATATATTCAGGAATATTCGTACACCGTCTTCAGATGCGGCGTATCTTGATCTTTGTATGCGGCGCATGTACTTGGATTGTATCTTGTGAAATCTTGATAGTGATACGCCGTATGTTAGAAGTATAATGCGGCGTATCTGGAGTAGAACGAGCTTGATCTTCTGGATTTCAGTAGGCTTTTGACATCTTGCTTGTTTTGCTCCATAATTAGTCCAAAATCGCCAAGTTTCACATAATGCTTGTTTTTACCTGAGAATTACTAAAGTAAACATTAATGTATCGATTCTCATATATAATATAATAAAACAAGTCAAATAAATAGGATAAATGATGATAATAAAATGTACTTATTTGAGTTCATCAAATATCCCCCCACTTGAACTTTACTTGTCCCCAAGTAAACCTTAGAATTAATCATATGAAAATGTATCCTAAAAGATATTAGAATTTATTTTTATATTTAAGCATGTATTCGTTTTGTCATAATCACACAACCAAACACTTAACGAAGTAGAAACCACAATAATTTTTTAATGTAAAACAATTCTAAATCGTTTAGTTGCTTAGTCGTGACGAATATTCTATCATAGGCTTGGCAAGTATACGCATCTCCCCCACTAAAGCCAAGGAATAACAAGTCTAAAGCGGTAAAAAGGGTTTGTTGGTTAAGGGTTGATCATCCTTTTTAATCTCTATCGATCTCATATTCCAGAAAAAGCGACAAAATTACAAATACATGATCGAATCCACGACCACGATACTTGCAATTGCTCAAATCCTTAACTCGAATAGGCTAAAGATAGGACCAAGTAATCTTCACCAATAATATTATATCAAAAAGGGCGACAAAATCATAAATACATAGCCGAATCCACGACTACGATACTTAAGATTGCTCAAATCCCTAATCTCAATAAATCAAAGGTTTGGATGAAGAATGATATAGGGTATAGATAATATTTGGGATACAAATTGGTGTAAAATGAAAAATAAACAAAACAGATAAATTAAAATCCTAAGTGTGGTAAATCACTTTCCCAACCATCCCATGAATAAGACTTATATCATAGAATAACTCACGCTTTAACACTTGAAACACACGCTTTAGGTAGACACGAATTATACTCAACAAAATCTCAATCAAAGAATAACCTTAGTTGGCGTTCCTATAACGGCCAACTCCCATTCAATCCATAAATATAATATACAATAACAAATAGTGGTGATATCTCCCACTTAATACAAAACTTTACATAAGTTGGTTAAAACAAACTTCCAACTTTTCCTTTTTCTTTTTCTTTTCTATTTTTTCGATTTTTTTTTCTTTTTTTTTTAAACTTTATATGTGTAAAATTTCACAACTTTTCTATCACTATTTTTCCGGATAATTTTTCCATACTCTTCATACTTTCAGAAATAACTGTAATAGTGAAAGTAGCAAACACACGAAAAATAAACTAAAAGATATACAATATTTACTTTCATACCAATTGCATTGTGCAATTTTCTGACCTAACCAAAGATAATGAATTACGCACGCGAACACAGGTAATGTAAGGAAACACACTTTGCCTAAAGCAATTAACCACGGATTTTAATCTACAGGGTATGCTAAGGTGTAAGGGTGTATCGAAACATTATAACAAAGGTGTAAGAAACGAAAGGAATGGCTCTGAGGGTTTTTCTAGGGGTATCTTACTCTAAAAGTGAGAGTAACAAAGGGTTTATACGGGGGTTAACTAACCAGTGTAGTTAGCTAATATCACATAACATATAAAGGCTATTTGGGTGTAATCCTAGAAATTTACCAATTTAGACAAGTCACTCCAATTATATAGATAATACTCATTATGGTGGTCTCGAATAGTATACAAGCCAAGTTCTAAAGTTTACAAGTCACCAGCACACTAAAGTTTTAATATTTTTGAAAGAATAGAGTTATGTGTGCGGTTATGTAATTTAGACTTTAAACAAAAACATGCTAAAAATTTTAAATTTTGATATATTAAGCGCATTTTAAGCATATTTTGAAAAAGTTTAGGACAAGTAAGTTTTCTAATTCTCCAATCCCCCCACTTAAGTTAAACAACGTCCTCGTTGTTTTTGTCAAAGGTTAAAAACTGGAAAATAAAAGAATTAGAACAGAAAAACTCCCCTGAGATTTGCTCGGTATGATCCTCCATTATTCGTATAGGAGCAAAAATCAACTTTCTTGTGGATGAGAACGTTTAAGCTCCATAAATGATGTATCCACAAAAATTGCAGGAATCTATAATACCATTTAGACTTTAACACACCTGAGTTAAGAAGGTTCAAACTTGCATAATACATTAGTAGTTAGTAAAAATAAAACCAAAAAAATTAAACTGTAAATCATCAGGTCAGTCGATACGCCGTATCTTATGGAAGAAGATACGCCGTATCGAGCCTGGAATAAATACGAATCAGAATAAAAGATGCGTCGCATCCTTAACCAGGGATGCGCCGCATTAAATAAACTGACAGAAAGTTTTAAAGTCAAAAGTAAAAATGCAGAAAATGAAATAAGATATGACCAATGCAGGTGATGCGTCGCATCTTATGATGGAGATGCGCCGCATCTTCTGCAGGTCTGACAGACTCGACTCAGAAAAGTAAAATTTTTTTTCTTCCGGGTTGTCTCCCAGTCAGCACTTGTCTTTATTCCAGAGTCTTCAAGTTAGACTCACGTTCAGGTCCTTAATCTGTTCTATTGATCCCCAAATGTCCGTGCACGATGTAGTTGCGAATTACTTCGTCACAAACATATTCCGGCCCCAATTCAAGTACACCTTTGTAGAATCCTTTCATCTTTTGGTACGGATACTCGATCCCTTTCTCAGCGTCATTTTCATCTACAAAAAGAAATGGTGTAAATTTGTAACAAAATTTGTTAGGGGCATGTTTAAACCTTGGGTGAGCACGAGGCATCATGTAAGTGATGACGTTGCTTCCACTTTTAAAGGTGATCTTTCCTTCAAATCTTTTAGCGTTAATTTCGACCTCCTTACAAAATGGTTTCCCAACGATCACGTCACCCATCTCAACATCACGATAAGCATCCATGTTTTCTACCACGGTGAAATCTGTAACAATAGTTAAATTTCCGACAAAAATAGGTACATTCATGAATATTCCAACTACGTTTTTCCCTCTATACTCAATTTTGTTTTTCATTATAGAATTATAAAAATCTTTTGACATTACATTAATTGGTAAAATAGGGAAAAAGTTGGCACTAACCTGCTTAAATCCTATCATGCAAGAAAATTGTAAATTATAAACACAATCTACATGGATCTTTCTACCAGAATCACATAAACTAGGATATCCTTCAAATTCATCATAATTCTTAGTGTTGATCATATTGATTCTAGGTACATCCATAATTTCTCCTTCTTCAATATTGGGTTCAAAATCCTCCATAAATTGATCATTGATTCCTATTGCTAAATTAAGATCATTTAATTCAATGTAGTCTCCACTATAGGTCTCAAGTGATTCATTATTTACCAAGGTTTCTCCCATAAACCTAGCTTCTAGATCGAGGTCCATACGTTCTCTTAATCCTAGCACATAGACGCTTCTAATTATGCTCTTAGCAGGATTTTGGCACTTATAGACTAGTTTATTATTCCCTACCTTTAATGAGATTTTTCTTTTAAACACATTAATCTTAGCATGGGCGGTAGACAAGAAAGGTCTTCCAAGGATTAAAGGAATCTTAACATCCTCGGGCATATCTAATATAACAAAGTCTACGGGGAAAACAAACTTCTCAATCTTAACTAGCACATTTTCAGCAACCCCTTCAGGTCATTTTACCGTTTTATCAGCCAATTCAATAAGCAGCTTAGTTGGTGCTAATTTTCCTAGTCCTAGGGTAGTGAATGTCTTAAGGGGCATAACACTAACGCTAGCTCCTAAGTCAGCTAATGCATTATTGAAAGATATGTCATTAATTAAACAAGGTAAAGTAAAACTTCCTGGGTCCTTTTCTTTATGAGGCAAGGCACGTAATTCGGTTGCAGAGCTCTCTTCTTTCATTGTAGCCTTGATCTCCTCTTCAATCTTTGCCTTCTCTTTGAGTAACCTCCTTAAACTGATTGAAGAATTAAAGAAAAATTCGGGCTTTGCAGCATCATTACCATTCATCAATCTTCTAGGAAAAGGTATGTTAGGCGTGACTTCTTCAGTAGTGCATATGACCTTGACATGATCTCTTGGGTTAGTTTCATTTGAGCTTGGTAAACTTCCGTATCCCCTTTCTTGAAGAACCTTGCTCAGATGATAAAGATTCAGGGGAAATCTTGTTTGTGCTGTTATCCTCGGGTGTTTCTCCGATTTGAAAGGTTGACTTTCCGCCTCTAGTTGTAATCCCTTTCAAATCGTGTTTTACCAAAAGAACCTTGTTAAGCACCGTTGATAATTGGTGCACTTCAATTGCCAATCCATTAATCATGTTGTTTTGTTCCTTTAGTAACAGCTCATGACTGCCTTTGAATTCATTAATAAAGTTTCTTGCTTCATGATGTTCTTTTTCATTTGCTTGAGCAATTAGTAGTGCAAACTCTTCCATGGTAGGGTTTCTTTGGGGTCTTCCGAACCAGTTGGGGAAAATATCGAACATTCTTCCTGAAAATTAAAAATAGGTAGATTTCAAAGTAAAAACTTCCTAGTGTAAGGGTTAGAATATTTTCCGTTCGGAAATAAAAAAAATAAAAGTTGCTGATATCTGTAGACGATGCGCCGTATCCAAAACGTTGGATACGCCGTATCTTATTACGTTAATATTTAATCAGACTTTTATTCAGAAAACATATACGCAGCTTATGAATTAGAATGCGCCGTATCCAATTTAAATTATCAAAAATCGATTATATTTATTAAAATTAAATGCTTCGTATTATCAAAAGCTAATGCGCCGTATTTTCGTTACGTTTCAAAATACAAGATTTCTGATTTAGTAGATGCGCCGTATCGATAAAGATCGATGCGTCGCTTTTGTTTAACAATTCGAAAAACTGTTTTTAATTTAAATAGAAAATACGCCGTATCTGTTAAAACAGATGCGTCGTATGGCGTTAGGGTTTAGAAAAAAATTCTTATTAAAAACAGAATACGCCGTATCTTGGGGAAAGATGCGTCGTACTCGAATTTATTAAACGCGTTGTATTTTATAAAAATTAAACGCAATACGCCGTATCTGTGAAAACAGATGCGCCGTATCGTTTGTATCAGCTCAATACAACGATAGCAGAATGCAGAAAAATACAGAAAGAAAAACAAAAATAAAAACAAACAAAAAGAAACAAAAATTACAGAAAATAAAAACACACAAAAACAGAAAATATGCAAACTATACAATGAATGCAATCTATCTAATATATAACAGGGTTAGTGGTTAGAATCTAAAAAAAAAACTAAAAAGAAAACTAAAAAGAAAAACCTAATTAAAATACTAATCAAATTAACAGATAATAACAATTCACTCCCCGGCAACGGCGCCAAAAACTTGATGCGCATGATGTGTCGTTGCGGTTTAGCAGTATTAATGCCTACTCAAGTTTTAAATTTATATTTAGCTGACTTATCAATAACACACACACTTAACGAGCAGTGTACCCGGTCAGTATGAATATTGTGAAAACGTAGTGAAAACGTAGAGGGGGGGGGGTGAATACGTTTACCGTTTTAAAACTTAAAACTTGTTGTATCAAATTTCCAATTCGGCTAGTTCTAATATGAACACTGTCTATTGTAGTTTATGTCTACCAAGTTGTCACACAAGTATTATCACATAATCACAACACAAGCAATCACATAATGCAAATATAAAAGTAAAGAGATAAGTAAAGAAAGCGCAAACCGAACACGACGATTTATAGTGGTTCGGTCACGGAGCTCCTCTCCGCCCTACTCCACTCCCCGAGTACCCAACTCGAGAGTTACTTCACTAGATCAACAAGCTCCCTTTCTTAGGCGAAGAAAACCTTTACACGTCGCTTACTTCCTTTTCCGGTACTAAGCTAAACACCGGGTTCTTTACAAGGGTACAACCACTCCCATCGTCGCTTATATAATTTCCGACACTAAGCTAGATGTCGAGTTATTTACAAGGGTACAACCACTCCCAACACTCTTTGTATTTTAAGGACTAAAATACTAACCTCACTCTACTGATCTAAATGATACAATGATGGTTACAACAATGATCCATGACATAAGTGTATCATGGATATGAATGCCTACACTATATGAACTTCCATTGATCGGAAGCCTTCAATGTATGAAGATCACAAGCTCCCTAAACTTGTTGTGATGGATCTTCATATATGCATCTTCATGGTGGATTAGTAAGTATGCTATGGATGATGGCTTGTGATCTTGAGCTTGCTTCACAGGATCATAACAAGTGTATGCTTACAACATAATGAAAGTTAGTAACATTATGATCATTATGTAATGAGGTGATTAATGTATGAATCTACATGTTTAGCTACTGATCTAAGTGTGTGAAATGAGTGAGGGAATGTGTGTTCTAAGTTGGATGATTCTATGGGTAAAACTAAGGACTATTTATAGGAAAACATGGCATGAAAACTATGGGCAAAACCATGGACTAACATGGTTTCTAGTGGCATGAAAACTATGGGCAAAACTATGGACTACCATGTTTTCTAATGGCATGAGTCTATGGGCAAACAATGGGCTGGTGTTTATAGCTAACAATACTTTTGCCCGGCGGATCCCATAAAAGGGATCCGTGCTTGTTATCGTTTGGTTCCGCTGGTATGACAGTTAAGAGATAGCTAAGAGATTTTAGTGTATCTTTCCAAATCTTTCATATCTAGCCAAATCTTCCAAGATCCAAAAATGTCAACTATCTTGTAACACCCCAACCCGGCAAGGGTAAAGATGTCACGTTAATGGTTTCATATCAGATCAAACAAAGCTTACTTCAATAGTAATACAATAAATTTCAAAGGTTACAAATGAAATACTAACATTACAAAGCTAAAACTGAAACAAAACTAAATACTAAGTCTGCAAAAGCAATCCTTCTAATAGTCTCTACTTCAGAATACTAGCAAGGTCTTCTAAGTCCAAAGTCTCTTCACTCATACCCAAACCCGTCGTCCTGCTTATAACCTGCCGCACACGAAAAGAAAACGTGCGGCTGAGCTTAAAAAGCTCAGTGGACAGATACATATACAAGGCAATGATAATGAAACAGAAATGAAGTATGGTGTACGAGAAAAATATCATGAGGTATAAACAAAGAGACAGAAATATAAAAGATGAATAGGATAGTCATCCACCACGAGCCCAGAAACATATCATATCATATCATAATCATACACATACAGAGGGGATACCTCTTAGGCAACCAGATAATATGAGGGGTGACCTCATGTATCCAACAGAATAATGGAGTGATCAGCTCCCAGAAATGTGAAGGGCATGTATTGCACACAGTACCAATCACCAGACAAATCATATCATATCATATACAGTTAAATCCACTAAACAGAAACAGATCTAGGATGCATCCATACGCCCCTACCCAATCACATGCAGACCAAATCAAAGGGACGGTGTAACCAAATCACTAGGGCTACACACTAGTCATGCCAGTGGTGCATCACAGACACGGCCATGTTACCTTCATGGCTAGGGTCACAAATTTTGGCTCGGGTATCAAACTAAGAGTCAGGTGTCAAATCAAATCAGAAGGTCATATCCAAAGGTCCAAATTAGATAGTTCATAACAGACAGTTCAGAACAGATGTATCAGATATAATATGCCAAAGGCCAAATCAGAGTCTAACAGATCAAGGTTTACAAAGCAACGAATCATATCAAAGGTTCACAACAAATCAGAAATCAGAAATCATATCAAGGGATTAAGACGCCCTTACTGAGAAAGGGCAGAGTATCTGTACCTTATTCAAATGCAAGCACAAAGAACAAAAGCAGAAAGCACTGAGAAGGATCAAGACCTCTCTCTCTTCACACCTAAAGGAGTAGAAGGGGATTACAATTTACTCTTAATTAACGTCTTTCCATTTTAAGTAACTTTCCCTTTTTAGTAGGTTTCCGCTTTTAGAAAGTTTCCATAATTAGAAATATTTAGTACATAGCTTAATTAGATTATTATTTGCTGGAAATAAAGTATCCTTATCATATTTACACCTTTGGTCCTCAGGTTTTCATAATTTACATTTTATACCCCTGAACTTCCAAAATTACATTTTAAACCTTCAAACATGCATAATTACACATTAAACCCTTGGTTTATCAAATTTTCACAATGAGTACTTATTTTAGTGAGTTTTACGACCAGACCTTCAATTATTCAATATTTACACATTAGGTCCCTCCATTTATTAAAGTTACATATTTAGTCCTTAAAGTTTACATTTTAAATCATTAATTAATAATAATTACATATTAGTCCAATAAATAACCAAATTTACACATTAGCCCCTGAATATCATTCATAACACAAATCGACTTCAACTTTTCAGAAATTACATGTTTAGTCCTTGTATTTAATTAATTTCCATTTCGAAATTAACATTTACAAATTAATTCATTATATCACGAATTTTACACATAGGCCCCCCGTTTAATAATTTTTACAGGTCACACATGATTTATAGAACATGACAAAAATAGCCCATGAATTTTATTATTGACAAAACACCCCCTTTTATATTTATTTTCAAATCGGTAAATACAATAATATATCAAAATAAACCCTAATCGACCCAAATAATTTTTCCATCATTACCACATCATTATTGTTCATTCATGATCAGATCTTATTAGTTTTGAGCCCTAGATGGCTCGTTAGGCATTTTATGTTCATGTTTTCCTTTTTGCCGATTATACATAATTCCACCAAAATAGTTTTAGGCCTCAACAAATCAAATAAGCATTTTTCTCGTGTTGTTTGATGATCATAGAGGCCACGAAAAATAATGGTCTGGTCAAGAAAATTCGAATGCATATTATTTAGATTTTAGTTCGATTTAGAGTTTATAAAACACAATAATTACTATACGAATTATATACAATGCATGGGTCGTTTTTATTATTTTTCCCACGTTAGATATGATCAATAGAGGCTGAGAAAAATACCAGGAAATTTTTAGAACGAGTGGAAGAGTGTTGCACGATTTATTGGTTCTCGGCTAGAATTTTCGACAAGAGGAATTTCCCACGGCTTCAAACGGGACCAAACCACCTTGTGCATATTTTTCACAGACCATACATAATGTAAGAACTCCAGGAAAAATAAGAAACGAATTTTTACATGTTCGGATGAATTATTTGGGATTTTAATACCTTTCGAATGAAATATAAAGAAGAAAATCGATAGCTCTTGATCTAGGCCTTTAAAAATCGACTTGCTATTTTTCCAAGCTCCTTAGTGATGCAATGAACTCCAGAAAATTGTTCTTGGCTTATGGGAGTGATCGAATGAATTTTGGGAGAGTTTTTGAATTGTCGGCTAAGTGAAATAATAGGGTAAATCAAAATTAATGAATGGGATAACTATAAAGAGGTAATTGCCGAGCCTTAAGGAGGTAAATGAGCAGAAAATTCGGTTCAATTAGCTGGAATTATTTGTTGCCAAGTTTAGGATTTGATTTATAATTATCTTGTACATTTAAAATGTAATTTAAATACTTTAATTATATATAAATCGGCATTATTATTATTTTAGGTAAATAATACATTTTTGGACTTGTAAAAATATTAGTAGCATGTTTCATAATTATTTCACTTGATTTGTAGTTCGTTTCCAGAGGTTCGGGATGAATTCGGGACTTTTATAATACTTTTATTCATTTATAAATGTTACGGGGGTAATTTGGTATTTTTACACGTTTTCAGATTTTAGGGTTTTACAACTTCTTCCCCCCTAAAAAAAAATTTCGTCCTCGAAATTTGCAGGGACATAGAAGAGCGAACATGACAGAAACGAGACAGAACATGCCGGATCAGATAAGCGTTACTTGCAGCAGATTTGGAATAGTTTAGCAGAATGGATCTTAACGTAAGATGACGGAGATAAACGGATGGAGTAAATTCTCTTAAGGTAGGGCAAAATGAAGTACATACTTGGTGTCTTTCATCGAATCATGATCATAAAATACTCAAAACAAATCAAGCCAAAATCTCAGAATTCAACTTGGAATGGAATTATTAGATCAAAATCCAAAATATTCGTACGAAAATCAAGAGGAAGTCAATGCGTCATAAACGGAAAGGAAACATGCGTATCAAATCATTCAAACAAACAGAAGGAAATAAATCATGCAGGCGATCTCTTCAGGCTGAGGCAGGAGTCGCATCGGCAGGGTCCTTCTTGTCATCCTCGAGGTTGTCCACGTTGCGGGGCTGGATTCGTACCAATCCATTCTCCTCAATGAAGTTGGGGCACTTGCCTGCGTACCGAATGACCGCTCCATCTTTGTAGATCACCTGGGTGGAGTACTCTAGCACTTCTGCTCCATCTTTGTTCATTATAGTCAGCTCCTCCTCGATATAACACGGCCATATACTAGCAGGAATCAACTTCCTCTTTGCCGTTCTCCATATCTTCCCAATCTTCCTGCTGCCGGTAGGATAAACGATGGTCCATCTTTGCTTTTTCCTTGCGGAGTACTCTCGATTGCGCGTGGACACCATCTATACGATTAGCAGAACGATCAGAAGGAGTATATTGATGACAAGATAGAATACGAAAGGTGTCGACATGAGCAAGTAGGATAACAGAAGCAACGGAAGAGAGTGCGCGGACGGAAACCTAATGTCTACCCAGATCCTCACAGGTAAGAACTTAAGTTCCTATAGGGAAATCCTAAAGCAAAATCTTACAGGTCATCTTATGAGCGCCTACAGGGAAAGCTTAGTGGTCCTAACTTACACAGGTCAAGGGTAAATGTATTACGAAATCGCAACCTGTAGCTCTGATACCATAATTGACAAAACACCCCCTTTTATATTTATTTTCAAATCGGTAAATACAATAATATATCAAAATAAACCCTAATCGACCCAAATAATTTTTCCATCATTACCACATCATTATTGTTCATTCATGATCAGATCTTATTAGTTTTGAGCCCTAGATGGCTCGTTAGGCATTTTATGTTCATGTTTTCCTTTTTGCCGATTATACATAATTCCACCAAAATAGTTTTAGGCCTCAACAAATCAAATAAGCATTTTTCTCGTGTTGTTTGATGATCATAGAGGCCACGAAAAATAATGGTCTGGTCAAGAAAATTCGAATGCATATTATTTAGATTTTAGTTCGATTTAGAGTTTATAAAACACAATAATTACTATACGAATTATATACAATGCATGGGTCGTTTTTATTATTTTTCCCACGTTAGATATGATCAATAGAGGCTGAGAAAAATACCAGGAAATTTTTAGAACGAGTGGAAGAGTGTTGCATGATTTATTGGTTCTCGGCTAGAATTTTCGACAAGAGGAATTTCCCACGGCTTCAAACGGGACCAAACCACCTTGTGCATATTTTTCACAGACCATACATAATGTAAGAACTCCAGGAAAAATAAGAAACGAATTTTTACATGTTCGGATGAATTATTTGGGATTTTAATACCTTTCGAATGAAATATAAAGAAGAAAATCGATAGCTCTTGATCTAGGCCTTTAAAAATCGACTTGCTATTTTTCCAAGCTCCTTAGTGATGCAATGAACTCCAGAAAATTGTTCTTGGCTTATGGGAGTGATCGAATGAATTTTGGGAGAGTTTTTGAATTGTCGGCTAAGTGAAATAATAGGGTAAATCAAAATTAATGAATGGGATAACTATAAAGAGGTAATTGCCGAGCCTTAAGGAGGTAAATGAGCAGAAAATTCGGTTCAATTAGCTGGAATTATTTGTTGCCAAGTTTAGGATTTGATTTATAATTATCTTGTACATTTAAAATGTAATTTAAATACTTTAATTATATATAAATCGGCATTATTATTATTTTAGGTAAATAATACATTTTTGGACTTGTAAAAATATTAGTAGCATGTTTCATAATTATTTCACTTGATTTGTAGTTCGTTTCCAGAGGTTCGGGATGAATTCGGGACTTTTATAATACTTTTATTCATTTATAAATGTTACGGGGGTAATTTGGAAATAAGCCAAAGTCTCTCACGATGTGCTCATGGTAACTTTTGGTACATTACAAAATGTTAAATGTAGTAGCCAAAATTTATTTACTTCATATCTTGATCATTACCAGAAGTTTGGGATTTGTTTGGCTCTTTATAAGCTTATTAATTCAAATTTAAGATCGTAGGGGCATTTTGGTCTTTTTGCATGTTTAAAATTTAGGATTTTACAACTCTTCCCCCCTAAAAAAAAATTTTCGTCCTCGAAAATTGAAGTCGTAAAGCTAAACGAAGTCGTAGCAAATCGCAAAAGATCGTCACAAACGTTTTCGTGCCGGGGAGGTTCTTTCAGAAAGGATCTTCGGATCACATAATTCCCATGACTCGAATCATCGAAGGGAGTTCAGAGTTTCTCAGAAGGGAGCTACTTACGTCATTGCTGACCAAAAGACTCTGTAACCAAGTGGATGACAGGGGAGTCTTCAGGAAAGCTCATGTGGAACACGAACAAGATTTCAGATCAAATTAATTATATCCATAACAGAGAGCTATTCAAGGGGTTTAAGATTTATAACTGAGGTCAACAGAATGCAACACGAGAGTCCAAACTCATTCGGATATTTAATGAACGAAGGCAGAGTATACGCATCGGCGGAATGACCCTAATGTCTCACTAATTACGGGTAATCCAACGGAGATCAAATTCTAACTTCTTAGGTACTTCCCAAGACATCCTATGGCCACAATGAGGGCACGTTATATGGTGTAAGTATTATCACGTTAATAATACCAGCACCACATAAATATGCCTTCATGATGATCATACTTTATCTCGAGTCGTAAGCAAAACAATCTATCTTCATCCACCTAGTACTTCTACAGTCTCAGAGGTCAACAAAAACAAATGTCGTAATCAAGAGGGAAAGCCAAACTACTCGCCATTGAGATTCTCAAAATACCCAAGAGGCATCGAAATGATTAACAAAGATCAGAGGTCAGAGTCGGAATCTGAAGGTAAGGATTAAATAGTGTCAGGAATTTATTATGCAATTCTTAATGCTTTCAAGATTCATTTAGGTTTCAAAACTTAGGTGGTGCAAGGCATAAGCTTTCAATTTCCAAGAGGGATCTCAAGAGGTTTAAACCAAGAGTAGGGTACGAATCAGAGTGATGCGGAAGCAATGATACCTAAACAAATGCCTTATAGTCTACCCATTCCTCACCGGTCAGAACTTAAGCTCCTATAGGGAAATCCTAAGGCAAATTTTCAAAGGTTGTCTTACGAGCGCCTACAGGGAAAGCTTAGTGGTCCTAACTTACACAGGTCAAGGGTAATTGTATTACGAAATCGCAACCTGTCTCTGATACCATAATTGTAACACCCCAACCCGGCAAGGGTAAAGATGTCACGTTAATGGTTTCATATCAGATCAAACAAAGCATACTTCAATAGTAATACAATAACTTGTCAAAGGTTACAAATGAAATACTAACATTACAAGGTCAGGAATGAATCAAAACTAAGTACTAAGTCTGCAAATGCAATCCTTCTAATGACTTCTACTTCAGAATAACTGTCAAGGTCTTCTAAGTCCAAAAGTCTCTTCACTCATACCCAAACCCGTCATCCTGCTTATAACCTGCCGCACACGAAAAGAAAACGTGCGGCTGAGCTTAAAAAGCCCAGTGAACAGATATAACGATAATAAACAGAAATAGAGAAATGTACAGAATAACAGAAACAGAGGTCAAACAGATGCAGTATGGTTCAAGGGATAAGTCAATGAATAAGTATAAGGGAAAGAGAAAGGGATAGTAATCCACCACGAGCCCAGAAACAGATCATATCATATCGTAACCATAATCTTCATAATCATATAGAGGGGAGACCTCTCAGATAATCAGATAATATGAGGGGTGTCCTCATTCTTCAAATGGAGTAGCTAGCTCCCAGACATATGTGAAAGGCATGTATTGCACACAGTACCAGTCACCAGAACAGAAATCATATCAAATCATGTTAAATCCACTAAACAGAACAGATCTAGGATGCATCCATACGCCCCTACCCAATCACATGCAGACCAAATCCAAGGGACGGTGTAACCAAATCACTAGGGCTACACACTAGTCATGCCAGTGGTGCATCACAGACACGGCCATGTTACCTTCATGGCTAGGGTCACAAATTTTGGCTCGGGTATCAAACTAAGAGTCAGATATCATATCAGATCAGAGTGTCATATCACAAGTTTCAATATCAGAAGTCAATATCAGAAGGTCAACATCAGAGGGTCAATATCAGAAGGTCAAAATCAAAGTTCCATAGTAACGGTTCATTTAAAAGAAAAAGGTTTCTAATTAATAGTTCATTTAAAACAATCTTTTAATAATGATTTTTATAACAATAATCCTTCAGAGTAGTTTTCATAAAACGATCTTTCAAAACGGTCTTTCATAAAGATAGTCTTTTAAATATGGTTTTCATCAAAGTTAGTAAAATGCCCATTAAAAAGTATTGTATCATATTTGCAAACATCATTTAAAAAGAACTTTTTCTCAAATCATTCTCAGGTCAGAGCTAAAAAGGTTTTCAAGGTTTAGGTTCATATCATAGGTCATAACGAAACGGATCATAGCAAAGGTATCGAATCAGAGACTAAACAGATCAGAACAGAGACCATAAGAAACCTTACAGAGAAGGTCAGAATATCCGTACCTTATACCGCACGTGCAACGATAACAGAAAACATAAAGGTCGGAAGTAACTCCATCTTCAGCGAATCTACACGAATTCACGACTGACTTATTAAAACGTATTTAATTCAGATTACTTATTTTAGTCGGCTTATCCAGTTTTAGTAACTTTCCATCTTTAGCAGGTTTCCCGAATTATTACTTTAGGATTAATATCTATAATTAGTCAATTTAGGATTAAATATAACAACTTATCATAAATTAGAGTTTAACATGTTAATATTAAAGTTTAAGATTTATCTATGACATATTTCAAAGATTAGAGTTTATTGTGACAATTTTCGAAGCTTAGGGTTTGAATTGTATTTATCTCCATACATGACCCATCTAGCATTTAACCAAATTAGAATTCATATTATTCACCTTTGTATTAAATCTGTTTAACCACTCTCACACTCAATCTTCGACCACACACATGCCTTCATACTTTTGTCGTCATCTCTAGATACACACACACTCCATTTTTTTTTACCAACCACACGACAAGAACCAAGGCATACCCATATATTAAGATCATACATGACAATTCTTATTCTGGTTTCATTGACACGCCAAATAGTTCACACGACACTAGTTTAAACGAGCCAAATAGTTCAGTTGGAAATAGGGGCTGTTGAAGGACACAAAATTGTCCACAAGACTCGACACCAACCCAGCTTGTATAGACGCACATAAATAGTCTTGTTTAATATTAGCATGTTTAATAGTCTTGTTTTACATATGTACCACATCATCCAAATGACCAGATTAAAGACGACAACAGACACACTACTGGTAGCTTGTCCAGTGAGAAAAAACACAAGGGCAAAACTCGGCAACAACTCCAACGAAGTAGGACACTCGCGAGGCAAAACTAGGAGCAAAAGTGATGCAAGGGTTTTCAAACGAGGCAGCTAAACAACAACAAACACTACTCAATCACTATTATAGCATCATGTTTAACTGGTTATGGACTCACACCATCGACTATACTAAGATACCCCTTTCTTGACCATTTTTAATGACACAACAGTTGCTACTTCTTTTGTCCACTTTACCCGACGCCAAAACCTACACGCCGTTCCATTTTAACGTGACTCAAAACTGCCCTAACACTACTCATCTGTGACCCATATTTGACCCTTTTGTACGATGCAAACAAATTCTTTGTAACCCACACGACAGACTCTAACCCCACATGTATCCTATCATATTCATGCATGAAACTCACATTTACAAGACACCATATTAACACACCAAGGTCACTCGGATTTACCCTACTCGACACACCTAAGACACACCCATCATGACTACATAAAATCATAACACATGCCCTCGTTTCACTTTATTAATTCGACACAATCACAGCCCATTCGATACCATAAAATCATGACTTTTGACCCCTCGCGAGACTAAAACAGCCAACACACTATATATAACAAGTCACAACATCACATTATCTCACATGTCATACAGTCCCACATGCACAAAATTTAGCGAGCCCCATCCACATAACGAACTCACACTAACAGCCCCAACTCACACTAACGAACCAGATTTGATACATACGTAACGCACACTTTAATCACATGTCGACAACGAAACATACACAACGAGCCATGTCAACGCGCCAAAACCATGCTCGCGATGCCATTTCATATTTAACGAAGCAAAGTCTTGTTTGGTTATGTTGTATTAAAATTTTTTTTTTTTTTTTTTTTCAAGGCATTTTTTTTTAGGTGATCAGTTATTCGAGTTTTACATTATACAAGGCATATTTGGTTATGTTGTATTAAAATATTTTCACTCGTATATCATATTATTAACGAGGAGAGTTTTTTTATGAATACCTCTAGATCGGATTCAGAACGGACCGAAAGAACACCGACTTCAACTCCCACGATCACCACTAAAGCTTGGAGACCAGATGTTGATCACCCACCTGTTAGGGCCTTCATATCTTAATTTCTTAGGAGAAATGAGGGATGCCGACACTTGGGTTATTTAGGGTTTTATGCAATGTGGAATACGGTTTATATAAAAAGAAAAAATGGGAAGATAAAATGGGGATACTGCTGAATTTATGGGAGTGCATGGAATGACTAGTTTCTTCAGAATTTTCAAATGTAAAATCTTATCTTCAAGGTGATGTATTGCGTGTGTATTTGAATGTGAATTTTGTGTGTGTTTTTAGTATAATCGATATGTTTTAATAGGAATAAATGGGTTTGTTATTTTATTTATGGATTGACCGAGCAATAAGGGGGAAAATTGACTAAGAATCAGCCCAACATAAAGACCAAATCAACACATTCAATTTTGCACTTAAATTTCTTAATTTACTTGTAATTATATGATTTTAAACAAATTTACTATAACATAATAACTAAATAAATCTTTTCGGTCCCAACTTGTATTTTATGTGCTCATGGTAACTTTTGATACATTACAAAATGTTAAATGTAGTAGCCAAAATTTATTTACTTCATATCTTGATCATTACCAGAAGTTTGGGATTTGTTTGGCTCTTTATAAGCTCATTAATTCAAATTTAAGATCGTAGGGGCATTTTGGTCTTTTTGCATGTTTAAAATTTAGGGTTTTACATTATGTATGGTCTGTGAAAAATATGCACAAGGTGGTTTGGTCCCGTTGGAAGCCGTGGGAAATTCCTCTTGTCGAAAATTCTAGCCGAGAACCAATAAATCGTGCAACACTCTTCCACTTGTTCTAAAAATGTATTATTTCACTCATACCAAAAGCAACCCGGCAAGGGTAAAGATGTCACGTTAATGGTTTCATATCAGATCAAACAAAGCTTACTTCAATAGTAATACAATAAATTTCAAAGGTTACAAATGAAATACTAACATTACAAAGCTAAAACTGAAACAAAACTAAATACTAAGTCTGCAAAAGCAATCCTTCTAATAGTCTCTACTTCAGAATACTAGCAAGGTCTTCTAAGTCCAAAGTCTCTTCACTCATACCCAAACCCGTCGTCCTGCTTATAACCTGCCGCACACGAAAAGAAAACGTGCGGCTGAGCTTAGAAAGCTCAGTGGACAGATACATATACAAGGCAATGATAATGAAACAGAAATGAAGTATGGTGTACGAGAAAAATATCATGAGGTATAAATAAAGAGACAGAAATATAAAAGATGAATAGGATAGTCATCCACCACGAGCCCAGAAACATATCATATCATATCATAATCATACATATACAGAGGGGATACCTCTTAGGCAACCAGATAATATGAGGGGTGACCTCATGTATCCAACAGAATAATGGAGTGATCAGCTCCCAGAAATGTGAAGGGCATGTATTGCACACAGTACCAATCACCAGACAAATCATATCATATCATATACAGTTAAATCCACTAAACAGAAACAGATCTAGGATGCATCCATACGCCCCTACCCAATCACATGCAGACCAAATCAAAGGGACGGTGTAACCAAATCACTAGGGCTACACACTAGTCATGCCAGTGGTGCATCACAGACACGGCCATGTTACCTTCATGGCTAGGGTCACAAATTTTGGCTCGGGTATCAAACTAAGAGTCAGGTGTCAAATCAAATCAGAAGGTCATATCCAAAGGTCCAAATTAGATAGTTCATAACAGACAGTTCAGAACAGATGTATCAGATATAATATGCCAAAGGCCAAATCAGAGTCTAACAGATCAAGGTTTACAAAGCAACGAATCATATCAAAGGTTCACAACAAATCAGAAATCAGAAATCATATCAAGGGATTAAGACGCCCTTACTGAGAAAGGGCAGAGTATCTGTACCTTATTCAAATGCAAGCACAAAGAACAAAAGCAGAAAGCACTGAGAAGGATCAAGACCTCTCTCTCTTCACACCTAAAGGAGTAGAAGGGGATTACAATTTACTCTTAATTAACGTCTTTCCATTTTAAGTAACTTTCCCTTTTTAGTAGGTTTCCGCTTTTAGAAAGTTTCCATAATTAGAAATATTTAGTACATAGCTTAATTAGATTATTATTTGCTGGAAATAAAGTATCCTTATCATATTTACACCTTTGGTCCTCAGGTTTTCATAATTTACATTTTATACCCCTGAACTTCCAAAATTACATTTTAAACCTTCAAACATACATAATTACACATTAAACCCTTGGTTTATCAAATTTTCACAATGAGTACTTATTTTAGTGAGTTTTACGACCAGACCTTCAATTATTCAATATTTACACATTAGGTCCCTCCATTTATTAAAGTTACATATTTAGTCCTTAAAGTTTACATTTTAAATCATTAATTAATAATAATTACATATTAGTCCAATAAATAACCAAATTTACACATTAGCCCCTGAATATCATTCATAACACAAATCGACTTCAACTTTTCAGAAATTACATGTTTAGTCCTTGTATTTAATTAATTTCCATTTCGAAATTAACATTTACAAATTAATTCATTATATCACGAATTTTACACATAGGCCCCCCGTTTAATAATTTTTACAGGTCACACATGATTTATAGAACATGACAAAAATAGCCCCTGAATTTTATTATTGACAAAACACCCCCTTTTATATTTATTTTCAAATCGGTAAATACAATAATATATCAAAATAAACCCTAATCGACCCAAATAATTTTTCCATCATTACCACATCATTATTGTTCATTCATGATCAGATCTTATTAGTTTTGAGCCCTAGATGGCTCGTTAGGCATTTTATGTTCATGTTTTCCTTTTTGCCGATTATACATAATTCCACCAAAATAGTTTTAGGCCTCAACAAATCAAATAAGCATTTTTATCGTGTTGTTTGATGATCATAGAGGCCACGAAAAATAATGGTCTGGTCAAGAAAATTCGAATGCATATTATTTAGATTTTAGTTCGATTTAGAGTTTATAAAACACAATAATTACTATACGAATTATATACAATGCATGGGTCGTTTTTATTATTTTTCCCACGTTAGATATGATCAATAGAGGCTGATAAAAATACCAGGAAATTTTTAGAACGAGTGGAAGAGTGTTGCACGATTTATTGGTTCTCGGCTAGAATTTTCGACAAGAGGAATTTCCCACGGTTTCAAACGGGACCAAACCACCTTGTGCATATTTTTCACAGACCATACATAATGTAAGAACTCCAGGAAAAATAAGAAACGAATTTTTACATGTTCGGATGAATTATTTGGGATTTTAATACCTTTCGAATGAAATATAAAGAAGAAAATCGATAGCTCTTGATCTAGGCCTTTAAAAATCGACTTGCTATTTTTCCAAGCTCCTTAGTGATGCAATGAACTCCAGAAAATTGTTCTTGGCTTATGGGAGTGATCGAATGAATTTTGGGAGAGTTTTTGAATTGTCGGCTAAGTGAAATAATAGGGTAAATCAAAATTAATGAATGGGATAACTATAAAGAGGTAATTGCCGAGCCTTAAGGAGGTAAATGAGCAGAAAATTCGGTTCAATTAGCTGGAATTATTTGTTGCCAAGTTTAGGATTTGATTTATAATTATCTTGTACATTTAAAATGTAATTTAAATACTTTAATTATATATAAATCGGCATTATTATTATTTTAGGTAAATAATACATTTTTGGACTTGTAAAAATATTAGTAGCATGTTTCATAATTATTTCACTTGATTTGTAGTTCGTTTCCAGAGGTTCGGGATGAATTCGGGACTTTTATAATACTTTTATTCATTTATAAATGTTACGGGGGTAATTTGGTATTTTTACACGTTTTCAGATTTTAGGGTTTTACATATCTAACTTGAGAATCTAAACAAGATATTACAAAATCTATCCAAGATATCATTCATGATGCATGCCATGATGTCATCCTAATATTTAACTAATAAAGTTTCCATTTTAAGAAATAAACATGTAAACTTGTATATGTTATTCCTAGTGAACTTTGTAATGTGTATATGTATGTAACATGTATCCTAGAGATCATGTAGCATGTAAAATGAGGTTCTAAGTAGAATGATTAGCCTTTTTAAAATACTTAATTACCTAACCGTATTTTAATCATTCTAAATGGTTTGTTAAGGGTTTGATCATAATGCCACATAACAAACATGTACGAACCTGTGTTGTATCATACGAGGACTTGAGAGGTGTTGAATGTATGTTGAGACAAGATATGATTACAAGTAACTTGTACATTTTACGCTATGTATCAAGTTACATGTTTGTCATCACTCAAAACAAACAAGATTGCTTGCACTAGCAATCTCCCCAACGAGACTGCTTGCACTAACAATCTCCCCCTTTTTGATGATGACAAAGTATGTAAACGTGATAGAAAGTAAAATGCAAAAAGTTACTTGTGTCCGTAATTACTTACTTTATCCTTGTGTCCGTTTCTCCGTTTACACCTTTCTCCCTGTGTCCATAATTACTTACTTTCTCCGTTTACACCTTTCTCCCCCTTTTATCGAAGCAAAAAGGGTGTGTCCTTGGAGTTAACTTCATTTCTCCTCGAAATGGCGAGCTTGCATCATCCCTAGTGAAGTTAAATAGACTACTCCAATCTCCTATGGTTGTTGCGTCTCCTAAGTTGTAAGCGGATCCATGGATCAAATTAAGACTCTTAACCTACATCAAGGTTAGTGGTGTGCAATAAAAAGAATATATGTGAAAAATGCATGATGAATGAAAAGCAAACACCCAATGATACACGTGAGTAAGCTATGTTGGACTATGTTGACCTATCTCCTCCTTTTTGTCAAAATATAAAAGAAGATATGCGTAGCGGAATGTGATTTTGAGAACTTTAAAGCTCCCCCTTGATTTATACTCCCCCTAAATGGAGTGACAAGGATATGATGTATGATCCTACAAAACAAATAGTTAGACTATGATATGCTCCCCCTTGATGTATACTCCTCATTGCTAGAGTACCAACGTATACGGTTCAAGGATGAGAAATGCTAAAAATGATGAGTTAGTATATGATATACTCCCCCTCGATCTATACTCCCCGTTGCTAGGGTACCAATGTATATGATCCAAGGACGAAGAATCCTACAAAATAAAGGTTAGTATAAAACAATATTTGTCCTTGGACAAGTATGTAATATATACCAATGCGTATATATGATGCATCCTAAATAATGCTTGACGAAAACTCCCCCTTGCTCTAGGGCGTCAAGATGAACCTACAAAACAAAAGATTAGTGCACTAGAAACAATGTCTTAATTCATATACGACCAATGTGTATAGAAGATGCAATATGAGTGCTAGACTGATAATCCTCCTGGTTTGAGATCGTCAAGAAGCACCTATAAAAGAAGAAAAATAATCGAAGCAAACTTCATCCTATGATGAGTAAGCTATATACGATCGAGCGTATTTGATGATCAACCTACAATGAAATGGTTAGTGCAATATATTTTATCTCAAAGAAAAATATTATGTATCATATCAATAATCTAATCACAACCAACATACCAATTGTGATTGTCTAATCAAAGAAAAATATGATGCAGCATACGAATTGTGATATCAATCGTGATTATCTAGTAAACCATGTTATAAAGAGTGCAATCTTTTAATAAGAATTACATTTACAAGAATATAATATGATAAAATCCTACAAAACAATGCCTATGAGGAGGATATGAAGTGAAGTTAAAATGCTTAAAGTGAGTGGTGTTAATATGGTGTTCGTTTACAAGTGAATGATAACTTAATGGATGACTAAAGGTTGATGTAAGTAGGTTTTTCGCTAATCCATGGGATTGATGATTAGTGAAAAAAAGTGATGGATGGTGGTGATTATAATGAATGCAATGAATTCAGAAACTCTAATGTATAGCAAATGCTATAAGAGTATTTGAAGACTGTTACGGTTATGATATTATCATCTACCAAAGATGAATCGTGCCATAGTAAATGTTTGAATGAAAATGAGAGGAAGTGAAGACAATGATCACTTTTTGAACCTACATGTCGGTATTTGGGAATGTAAGAAACATGAGTACATGTTCTTTAATGTGAAAAGACAATTATGTGAATGAATTTCTCTCCTCCTTAATTGGTGGACATTCAACATAATCTATGAAGAATGAAGGTAAAGTGTTTAGGATGTTGCAGATTAATGAAAGCGATGAGCTTAGCAATGTTTTTGTGGATATTGGTTAGCATACAAAGAACTTCATCCTTGAAGTTACGTAGCTCTTCTCTATCAATGCGAGATGATCGCACGACGAGGCATGTGGTTTTCCTTATGGGAGGTGTATTGTTTTAACTAAAATATGATGAAGATAATGTTAGGAAAGCGGAAGCAACAATACGATTTGGAGAGAGGTATATTGAAAGATATCCAAACACAAATTTCAAACCTCTAAAACTTAATCCTATTAGCTTTTAAGACTATATGCAAGAAAATGGATCCCATAAACATATTACTAATCTAAGTAGCAATAATGAGATAACAATTATGCAAAATAAGCATAACAAGGAAAAATAACAAATAATTTGTTATCAATCTACAAGACAAGAGTCCTAATGAAAAAAGATGTAAATATTATAGAAATCATAACATCTCATCTACCAGACAAAAAGCTACTACATGGCATCAAGACAAATAATCATATTGTAAGATGACATGACATTGTTTTTGATATTACATTGTGAAATTGTTTTGAAGTTAGGCTTAGTTACTTAAGCATACTTACCCATTAATTAACACAATGATCTATGTGATTAATAAAACAACTTCTAAGTGTTTATCATACCAAAAAGCACTTAGACATATAGGTGCACACATGGCAAACAAATAGTGTGATGTGGTCACAAAAGTAATGAAACGACAGGTTCATGCAAACAATTCCTACATTTTAGAAACATGCATTATTTAGACTATCCTATGAAAAAGACTCAACGAATGTCAACAAAAGACACGAGCTTTCAAATATAGAAATATCATATAAGAATGACATATCATGAGTTAACAAGTAATACATTAATCTTGCGAAATATCATATAACGAAAGAATGAACATATTATTTAAATCATGTTAACATGAAGCATATAATCATGCAGACAAAAACCTTTTTAAGGTTTACGCATTTGACAATCAATCAAATAATTATTATAACATTAAGATATCAAACAAATATCATGTAATCAATACATGTATATGTAATGCAAGTGATTTTATTAATTATTCCTAAGACAAGATAATTTACCAATACATGACTTAATGAGACTCAACTATTTCTATTAAAACTAGTCATGTTATATACGTAAATATGTGTCAACAGATTTTAATCATTGTGTTTGGAATTGAATGATCTAAAGGGTGACATCCTTTGAGTTGAGTTTAAGTATGAGTTATGCAAGTGATCTAAGATCAAGACATGTGTTTGTGTATGGTAATGGGATATGTCATGAACGTTCTGAAGAAAGTTCTTTGGAACAAGAATCTAAATAAAGTTACCAACTTTAATAGGTTTTGTGTATGCTCCAGAGATGTGGATATGCACAAGGTTTGACCAAGGTTTAATGTACGCTTGAAAGGAAATAGATACGTATGGTATCTTTTAACAAGTAAGATTTAACCAGTGCTCAATGAGGAAGATAGTTCATAAAACTAGTGGATGTTTGTTTTAAGATCATTTGCCCGATGAGGTGTAATGAAATCTCTTGTAACATAACCGTTCATGTTGCAAGAAAATAATGATGAATAGGATATACATTATCCTTTTTAACAAGATGAAAAATAAACACATAATGTTTTTCCGAAACATCATGTTTTCCTAAATGAAGATATGAACCCAAAGTATTTGAATTAGATAGACTTATTCTAAATAAACTAGGTTTTAATATTATGATAACTAGATGATGACAAGATAAACTTACTTGAGTTTCTTATGTATACTCCTCAAGATTCATTGTCATTTGGGATGTATGAGATTGGCTTTGAGATTACATTATAACATAAGTTGTTACAATGTTGACAAAGTATTACCAATACTTTGATGACTTGTGGTACTACTTAATGAATGTGAGCATCATGCTCATTTGATGGTGAAAGTTCTAAATTTATAGGTGGTAAAGTATGGTTGAGTTTTGACGTACATTTGATTTGGTATAAGTGTTGGACTAAGGGCTTTTTAGAGCAATGCATTCAATGGATTATGGTGTTGTAGGAGTTTGTTGTACTATGGATGTACTTTTGGGTTTCATGAATGTTGAAGATGACAAGAATGGATACTGATTCTTGTGGTTCACTAGTGGATGAAGTGCTTGGTTATGTTAGTGAATCCTAGGGGCTTAATGTGATGAAGACTGATTCTTATGATCCATTGGTTGGTATTACTAATGTGTGATGTGATCTAAAGCTTAGGGACTAAGACAGAAAGTACAAGAGTACTTAGGTGATAGGATAAGTGTTTTAACATAGGTTGTTAAAATACTTGGGAGTTGATTCTTTCGGATATGACTTTTAATGACTACATTTGTAAGTCAAAATATACTTGAATACTTCGGATGAAATACTTAAGTTGTCAATCTTACTTTGAGAAAAGGATAGCAAGACTTGATAATTACATCTATAACTTAAGTGTGAGTTATGACTCGATGTAAATCCTCATCGTCTTGAAGGATGACATGTTAACCAAGTGAGGCAACATATGTGAATACAAGATAACATCTACAGACATGAATTGGGTTTGTAATCTGTGATATATTTGCAAACAGTGAGTCTGGATTAGTTTGGACGTTGTCAATTTACAAATCAAGCTAGTGAATGAGTAAAGGACGGGAGGATGCAGTGAATGTGTGTAATGATCACAAATACTCAGTGGTTTACCGAAAAGGTACCTTGGAGCATTTACATGAAATTTGCAACTGTGATTAGATATGATTATCCTATTTGGTGTTTGGTGAGATGTCCTAATCCTAATTTGAGTGAACATTAGAGATAAGAATCCCAAGAATTAGAATCAATAATCTAAGGATCGGAACTAGTCGGGAATTTTGAAAAAGTTACTGTTGACACCCACGGATCCAATAGACAACAAAGGCGGAGCCAAAGTTTGGGAGCCGTGGAATCCATGGGTTCTGGACTGGCGGATCCAAAGCTAACTCTTGGCGGATCCAAAATGAGGGATCCGTCGGATCCGTTGAACAAAAGTACTAAAAACAAACAGAGAGATATGCAAAATTCGCGTTTTTCGACCAAGACCTGAAAATTCTCCTGGAACATATCTATTAGCTAATATGTAATGAAAAACTACTAAAAATGTTTATTCTAACACATATACACACATAGTTTAATCCGATCATATTAACTTACCTTAAATGAGAGTTAAGCCAAACAGTGGCTTAAACCCGGAAACTTGATAACATCAAAGTGTTATCGTCCTGCATGATATGGTTAGTTCACATGAAGGTTTAACAACAAGATAATATCCTAAAGGCATAACAACTCAACACATCATTGTTTCAAATTGTTTGTACCAAACACTCTTTTTCAAAGATACTACATGTTTACTCATTATAACACTTGAGCAATTAAGTGAGAGTTTGTGCAAGTCAATACTTTTCAATACATTTCACTTAGTACACATTTCTAAGTAAGTTATGCAAGGTTTTCACATAATATAATCAAACAATAGTATCTAAGTCTAAAAGTAGAACAGACACAGTTTATCAATGTATTACACAATATCTAGCAAATGTTCTATTATGCATAAAACAAGCAATTGATAAACAAGCAAGTAAGTATCATGGCAAGACACTTATGTATTACAAATAAACAAGTACAATCACACTTATCAACAAGCATATCACATATATGCAAATAATATAGAACAGTTAGCCGCATAGCATAGCATAGATGAAAGTATACTTTTTGTCACTTTGCGTTTAAATATGATGATGTATGCCAAGCTTAATTTGTTTCATTTATATTATCAAATTCTTTAGTTTCAAAAGAAATCATATTTATGAGCAAAGGATACCAATTTACATTGCTCGACTCAAAAGTTTAACTTACTGTGTCAAAATAAAACTTAACATTTTGAACAGGTTATAGTATTTGATTTTTTTTACCTACTTCAATTTAGATCTAGGCCATGAGACTATTTTTAAATGAAAATAGACTTAATTCCCTTCAAAATGATAGGTGGCGTGACTCCTACGGACTTACGGTTAATTAGTTATGAATTTTTAAAGTTTGACAAAAACTGAGTACTGCACCGACGGATCTGACGGATCCTTTTAGAGGGATCCGCCCTTTATGTGATTTGGATCCGCCGAGACCTGTGACAGATTATCCTAAACTCATATTTTGACATAGCGAAAGTGTGTGGGACTTGCTACACTTAATCTTAGGCATATATTACAAATATTAACAACATTTCTACCTATGTGACTTATCTAAATATTACGGAGGTGATTTTTCAACTAACTTAATGATTATTCCAAACACTCCCTTCAAAATGGTATTTTTCGTAAATTAGTTCTGAGCACATAATTTGACACTTACAAATTCTTTTGAGAAATATTTTTCTTTTATTTTTCAAGAACACCTTCAAGCTTGTATACAAAGTGATATTTAACAACAAAATTTCAAAGTATACTTAGCGAAACATTTTTCATATTATGTTCTGCTTCAGAGGCAATTTGATACATGGATCTTACTCTATTTTAAAAACTATTTGTTTTGAAAATGAGAGCCAACCTGCTCTGATACCAATTGTGAAAACGTAGTGAAAACGTAGAGGGGGGGGTGAATACGTTTACCGTTTTAAAACTTAAAACTTGTTGTATCAAATTTCCAATTCGGCTAGTTCTAATATGAACACTGTCTGTTGTAGTTTATGTCTACCAAGTTGTCACACAAGTATTATCACATAATCACAACACAAGCAATCACATAATGCAAATATAAAAGTAAAGAGATAAGTAAAAGAAAGCGCAAACCGAACACGATGATTTATAGTGGTTCGGTCACGGAGCTCCTCTCCGCCCTACTCCACTCCCCGAGTACCCAACTCGAGAGTTACTTCACTAGATCAACAAGCTCCCTTTCTTAGGTGGAGAAAACCTTTACACGTCGCTTACTTCCTTTTCCGGTACTAAGCTAAACACCGGGTTCTTTACAAGGGTACAACCACTCCCATCGTCGCTTATACAATTTCCGACACTAAGCTAGATGTCGAGTTCTTTAAAAGGGTACAACCACTCCCAACACTCTTTGTATTTTAAGGACTAAAATACTAACCTCACTCTACTGATCTAAATGATACAATGATGGTTACAACAATGATCCATGACATAAGTGTATCATGGATATGAATGCCTACACTATATGAACTTCCATTGATCGGAAGCCTTCAATGTATGAAGATCACAAGCTCCCTAAACTTGTTGTGATGGATCTTCATATATGCATCTTCATGGTGGATTAGTAAGTATGCTATGGATGATGACTTGTGATCTTGAGCTTGCTTCACAGGATCATAACAAGTGCATGCTTACAACATAATGAAAGTTAGTAACTTTATGATCATTATGTAATGAGGTGATTAATGTATGAATCTACATGTTTAGCTACTGATCTAAGTGTGTGAAATGAGTGAGGGAATGTGTGTTCTAATTTGGATGATTCTATGGGTAAAACTAAGGACTATTTATAGGAAAACATGGCATGAAAACTATGGGCAAAACCATGGACTAACATGGTTTCTAGTGGCATGAAAACTATGGGCAAAACTATGGACTACCATGTTTTCTAATGGCATGAGTCTATGGGCAAACAATGGGCTGGTGTTTATAGCTAACAATACTTTTGCCCGGCGGATCCCATAAAAGGGATCCGTGCTTGTTATCGTTTGGTTCCGCGGGTATGACAGTTAAGAGATAGCTAAGAGATTTTAGTGTATCTTTCCAAATCTTGCATATCTAGCCAAATCTTCCAAGATCCACAAATGTCAACTATCTAACTTGAGAATCTAAACAAGATATTACAAAATCTATCCAAGATATCATTCATGATGCATGCCATGATGTCATCCTAATATTTAACTAATAAAGTTTTCATTTTAAGAAATAAACATGTAAACTTGTATATGTTATTCCTAGTGAACTTTGTAATGTGTATATGTATGTAACATGTATCATAGAGATCATGTAGCATGTAAAATGAGGTTCTAAGTAGAATGATTAGCCTTTTTAAAATACTTAATTACCTAACCGTATTTTAATCATTCTAAATGGTTTGTTAAGGGTTTGATCATAATGCCACATAACAAACATGTACGAACCTGTGTTGTATCATACGAGGACTTGAGAGGTGTTGAATGTATGTTGAGACAAGATATGATTACAAGTAACTTGTACATTTTACGCTATGTATCAAGTTACATGTTTGTCATCACTCAAAACAAACAAGATTGCTTGCACTAGCAATCTCCCCAACGAGACTGCTTGCACTAACAAATATAATGGTAAGTAGAGAGTCGATCACTAAGAGTGGAACGTATTATCTAGTTATTCTAATTAGTATTTTAATATCCTAAGTTAGCTATACAACCTAGTCTAACGGAGTTTTTTATTTAACCATAGTACTTTTAAAATTTATTTAACAAAACATAGTACTTTCAAATTTATTTAACAAAACATAGTAGTTTGTTTGTATAGAGTTAGTTTGTTTGTTTTTCTAAAATACTTAGCTTTATATAAAACTACTATGTTTTGTTAAATAAATTTGAAAGTACTATGTTTTGTTAAATAAATTTTAAAAGTACTATGGTCAAATAAAAAACTCAGTCTAACGCAAGGGGGTTCAGCCTGAGAGACTGGCAC
>CP139504.1:190207790-190225039 GCA_021014915.2 Artemisia tridentata subsp. tridentata
AAGTTAAGTAATAACTAATGGGTGGCCAAAATAAGAAGAATAGAACTAGAAGGACCATAAATGCCAAAAGACCAAAGTTGCAACTAACTCCCAATAAATATCTACTCTTTAGAAAAGTCTGGAAAATTAGAGTGTGTTCATCATATGTGTCGACCTTTGGAGGAGAAATAGGAGGGAAGATCAAAATTGGCAATTGAGCTTGAATCCATCATCAAGAATTGATCAAGAAGCCTTAGAGAAGCTTTAATTGTAATCTCTTCATCTTGTAAGTATCTTTCCCCAAATTATAGAAATTAGGGTTCATGAGTGGATTTGAGTATTGTGGAAAATGGTTGTGAAGTTATGATTTTCCTAGTTTATTAGTCACTAATTGTAGTTAACCTTGTGATAGGAAGCATTTGTAGAGCCTCATCAAGTCCAAGTAGTGAGCTATTAGGAAATCAAGGTAAGTATATAGGATTAACTTGTTTAATGTTATTATGCTAATGTAATGTTGTGTAATTGTGTTCTTGTTATGGAGCTTGTGAATGAATGTAGCTTGGGTCCAATGCTAGTAATGGTAATGTTATGTATTTACTTGCTTGATCAAGGTGAGTAAAATATTATGTTATGCTCCATGGTAATGTAATGATAGTTATATCTTATATACTTACTAAGCGTTTTCGCTTACGGTTTAGATGTTAATGGTTTTGTAGGTTCTAGCGGAGGAAGCAAGGGTAAGGATCTTGCCTAGTTGTAGTCGTTGAATGAAGCATAGCGTAGTTAAAAGCTAGTTTGGAAGACCGTTTTCTTTTGGACCAAACGTAATTGAAGTTGGAAGCCCCGAAGTGTCTTTTCGTGTCTTGGGTATATTTCCTTTCATATGGTCATTTTGTCATTTAGCGGTCTTGTCGTCGTTCATGATCATTGTTTAAGTTGGGTCGTTGGACAAGTTTATGTAAATGTCACGAAGTCCTTTGTTATGTGAATATGGTAGTAATTAGAAGGGTGTTTGGCATTTAGCCAAACTCACTCATTTTGGGAAGTTACGGGTCAAGACTTTGTACTAACAACTTTGCAATATATTAGAAATGTCAAGTCATGAATGAGTCTAAAGGGTTATGTAGTGAATAAGGGTTATGGGTAAAAAGTGTGTAGTTGAAATGGTATTTAAGGGGGTGTTTGGTATAATCGGGTTCTCACCCATTTTGGAAGGCTACGGGTCAAAATCTTGTAGTAACAACTTTGTAAGATATTAGGAATGTCAAGTTATGTATGTGTTTAAATGGTCATGTTGTGGTTAAGTGTTATGGGTGAATTGGTGTCAAAATATTGGGTGTTTTGCTGTCAAAAACTGCAGTTTTGTTCTTGATGACCACCTTGACGCCGTCACCCTTTAAACACCAAAAATTCTCTGGCCTATCAAGGCTTAACAGTTTTGTTCATGATGGCCTTCTTGACGGCGTCCCCTTTTAATTGTCCAAAAACTTTCTGGCCCGTCAAGGTCTGACGGCGTCACCATTTTTCTGACGGCGTCACGTTTATCAGGGCAGTTTTCGAAAAATCATATCTTTTAATCCGTAAGTCGAAATGGGTCGTATGACCTATCGTTTTGAAGCTATTTGAGTCTACTTTAATCTAAAAATAGCCTCAATGGCTGAATGTGTACTGATTTTTGTCAGCTCGTAAAAGAGTAACCGGATGTCAGTTTCTGGGCGTGTTTTTGCGCGAAATTTTCACGTTTTTGGTCGTTTTTGGTCACGGGGCGTTACACATATATTATAAACCGATTGCCCACGAAAATCTTGCAAGACAAGTCTCCATTCGAGACCCTTTATTCCATCCCTCCCATCTACTCCAATTTTCGAGTCTTCGGTTGTTGTGTATACCCTTACTTACGTGACTATGCACCGCATAAACTTTCCCCTAGAAGCATCCCATGTATCTTCATGGGCTACTCACCTCAATATAAAGGTTATAAATGCTTCGATCCATCAACGTCTCGTATGTATGTCACTCATCATGCTCGTTTTGACGAGGCCTTTTTCCCGTACAAGGACAATACGTCTCACACAAATATTGCCAAACTCTTCTTATCCACCTTCCATGAGCCTAGCTCACCTACACCTACACCCGACCCACCTACACCTCCTCCTGCTCCTTCGGCCAAGCCATCCCACGAACCACACCCTCCTTCCACTCCTTGCTCTCTTTGCAAGTCTACTGACTCAAATATAACCCCACCACCTTTCGATACTACTCCCATTCCTGATCCCACCATTTCTTCGCCCACTCCCTCTACTCCATCAACACCCGAGTCTTCCAACTCGTCCTCTATCTCTCCTCCTGATAACACCGAACCTGCTCCTCATATCCCTTCTCCACCTCCTGCTCCTACTCATCCTATGGTGACTCGCTCGAAGGTTGGCACCTTTAAACCCAATCCTAAACATAGTTCGTATCTTGCCACGGCTATGCAATCTTGCTTGCATGCTTCTCTCATATCCACTGTTGATCCCAAAGGCTTCAAAAGTGCCTCTAAACACAAACATTGGATGGACGCTATGAATGCCGAACTTCAGGCTCTTTCCAAAAACCGCACGTGGACCCTTGTTCCACGACCTTCATCCACCAATGTTGTTGGATCCAAGTGGGTTTTTCGTACCAAATACCGCTCTGATGGCTCCATCGATCGCCACAAAGCTCGTCTTGTTGCCCAAGGCTTCACCCAAATCCCGGGACTTGACTTTCATCACACGTTTAGTCCCGTTGTTAAAGCATCTACCATACGCGTTGTTCTATCCCTAGCGGTTATCAATGGTTGGTCTCTTCGCCAACTTGACGTCAACAATGCCTTTTTAAACGGCTCTCTCTCCGAAACCGTGTATATGGAGCAACCTCCCGGGTTCGCAGACTCTACTCATCCGAATTATGTGTGCAAGTTAAATCGTGCACTCTACGGTCTAAAACAAGCTCCTAGGGCGTGGTTCCAACGTCTTAGCTCCTTTCTTATCTCCTACGGCTTTGCTTGTAGCCGTGCGGACCCCTCCCTTTTCATCTTTCATCAAGGAAACTCTCTTATGTATCTTTTGGTGTATGTAGATGACTTGATTCTCACTGGAAACCAATCCTCGTTAATCTCCTCGTTTACTAATCGCTTACATCAAGAGTTTGCTATCAAAGATCTCGGCACCCTGAACTATTTCCTTGGTCTTGAGGTCCTTCATCTAGATGACGGCCTTGTCCTCACTCAAACAAAATATGCAAATGATATCATCTCTCGTGCCGGTCTCACTCATGCCAAACCCGTTCACACACCTCTCTCCACCTCGGATACTTTTGTATCAGATGGTGTCCCGTTTCACGATCCTACCCTTTATCGTTCCATCGTTGGGGCCCTTCAATACCTAACCATTACTCGTCCCGACTTGGCTTATGCCGTTAATCAAGCCTGTCAACACTTACATGCTCCAACCGAAAAACACTTTCAGCTTGTCAAGAGGATCTTACGATATGTTAAAGGCACCATCTCTCATGGACTTGTTTTCACTCGTCCTCTTTCTTCAACTATTTTGGGTTATTCTGATGCAGATTGGGCACGGTGTATCGAGACAAGACGTTCTACATATGGATATTCTATTTTTCTAGGTGGCAATTTAGTCTCTTGGAGCGCCAAAAAGCAACCAACGGTCGCTCGCTCAAGTTGTGAATCCGAGTATCGTGCAATGGCAAATGCGGCTGCTGAGATTGTTTGGTTAACGCATCTACTGCAGGAGCTTCGAGCACTTCCTCCTTCTCGTCCAACGCTTCTATGTGACAATCGGAGTGCTCTATTTATGAGTCAGAATCCAGTGTCCAACAAACGTGCAAAGCATATTGATCTGGATTATCATTTTGTTCGTGAGTTAGTCATGTCTGGGAAGCTGCACACTAAGTTTGTACCTACCAAGCTTCAACTTGCGGATATTTTCACCAAAAGCTTGCCTCGACCTCAGTTCGAGCACTTCCGGGATCTTCTACGTGTTTGTCCACTGCCGTTTCGCTTGACGGGGGATAAAAGATAATATCAAATCTCTCTATTTTCGTATATATTCATTTTCATTTATTGTGTATCAATCAGTTGTTATGTGTAATTATTTATTTCCTTTCTTGTATGATGTAAATCAATTATATAATGATCATTCATCTCTCTTGATTATTCAGAGAGAATTAACCTATCACAGTAACAACCTCCCCAATGTCACCCTTAGTGGCCAACTAAGCTAGCGTTGTGTTCATATTAATGGGTTTGGGTTTGATGGATCCATATATCAACAACCTAAACCCGATTCATTTTGTTTATCGTGTCAAAAAGTTCTAATCAAATCTAACCACGTTTACATTTAATATGAACTGTTTTAGATGAGATTCAATATCTTTATGTATCGACTGTTTTAGTACCATAGTAGCTGAAGCTTAAGCATGGCTTAATCGAAGTCGAGTTATGCATTGAATATATTTAAGGAAAAATTATTTGATTTGTATCACACTTTTGCGCTAATGAAGCCTTGCTCGGTTACAAAAAGAATCTGAATTCAGCAGGTGATTGTCGTCACCGAAATCAAATAGAATCACGTGTTTGGGTAATCATGTTCTCGTATCATCGATATAATTTCATTAACATAAATTTTAAGTAATTTGCAAACCTTTTTATACTGCGAGTCAATGAATAAAACAAATTATTGGGTGTGTTGATGGACCGAACTGCTTAGATAAAGTTGAAAAAACGTATGGGCCCGTTGTGATGCCATTTTGAAGCCCAAAGTTGTTGATAATTCACTAATTGCAATTTACGTATTTTCTGCCCAAAATATTAACGAGATAAATACAAGAAAGTTTCATCAAGTCTCTATATTTTCCACTATAGATACTTGAGTTTTAACCGGACTAATGTTTATCGTATAGTATATAAATAAATGTTAGCATAGTCTATATCCATCGATAATTGAACGTACGCAAATATCCATTCTGAATTAATGAATGTATCCTAATCAAACTATGAAGCTATCCGTAGATTAATATAACTTTTTCTACATATACTGACAAATAGGTCGACAATATTGCTTTATTCTGAATTCCACCCAAGTATTCATAACCCAAAGTTCTTAGTTGAACTTTTCCAATGGCAAAATACAATGTTGCTATCGCGCTATTAAATTTTTTCTTGTTGATCCAGAACAATGATGCATATGAGACACTCATTGTGGGTTCGGATAACTGGAGTTTCGCAAGGGAAAGTGGACAGTTATTTTGAAACATCTCAAAATGAAAATATGGACAATATTTTTGAAACGGAGGGAGTACATGAATACATCTCACATATTGACTATGCACGTGCATATACCCTTTTACTCTTCGAGTATCATCCCTAATGTAAAAAAGATTTTTTTGATATTTAACATTAAATGCATACGCTTAGCTGTTTCGAAAAAAGTGCACACCCTTTGTCAAATTTGTGGATCCGCTAGGCCAAAGGCATTTTGGTCATGATTATTTAGGTGTTGTTTGTTTATTCAGACATTTTATGTCTGAATCTGAATATCACTTCTGAATCTGAATTAGTGGTCCAAAAGTCTGAATCTGAATTATTTTAGACTGTTTGTTTTTATAAAATGTCTGAATAAACAAAAAGCGATACTTTCGCTATAAAACAAACCAAAAGACCCTCCATTCATGATTATTAATAAAAAATAAAGACCAAGATGAGGAGATAAGGATTGAAAATAAGTATGTGTAAAGTTTAGGCTTTTCAGATGTAATCAGACATATTCAAATGTCTGAATGAATCAGACCTTATTTAGATGTATTCAGACTTCAGATCTAAAAAAAACAAACAGTCTGAATCTGATTACGTCTGACCGAATCAGACTTCAGACCTATTCAGATCTGAATGAAGCAAAACAAACACAACCTTACAGTTATACATACCTGATTGCATTAGTAATTGTTGATAGTGAGTTTTAATGTAGTAGTTCTTATGTACCTTCTTTTGTTGTTTTTATAGTATCTATGTATGAGGCTGAGAAGAACTCAGTGGTTCAAATAACGCAAGAAGATTATATCATATGCAACGCAACATCACCCGTTTCAGCAAACAATAGTGATGGTTACTCGGTGCTTAAGCTCAACCAACGTGGGCCTAGTTATTTCATTAGTGGGAATTGTGGAGAACTGCAAATGCAAAAATAATGGGACAATTGCGATTGTTGTCATAACAGATGGAAGACCTCCAGTATCTCCATGTCATCGATCAAAAAAAGATAAAATTCTCTCTGTGTGCGCTATCGTGTTTGGTGTTATATTGGCGCTTGAAATTTGTTGCGGCTGTTTTCGTGTTCTTTGCTCCTTATGAGCTGCTGCTGTTAATAAAATCGGCTCACAGAAAATATATTTCAGATGTAGCCTAATTTCTTTGGGCTTTAGATTTCAGTTTTTGGTATTATTTTAGCTCAAACGTAATATGCCCTGCACATTGTTAGCCAGATTTTGAATGTTCTCTTGGTTCAAGCTATACGTTATTAGGCAGAACTTTATAGTAAAAATCTGAATTTACAGCCATAAGATATGCCACTATAACAGTATATAACTATAACCTACGTAAATAAATAAAGCTAATAAAGAAAATAACTTGACATAAAGAAAGGACAAATGACTAGCTTCCAATGCAATGCAAATTCACTTTTTCCCTTATTCCAAAAAAGCCAAAAACCAATACTACTACATTGAGAACACCATATATTCATTTACTTACTATTTATTTATTATCCCCAAACAAAATTTCAAACTCCATCAAATCAAAAATCAAAACTCTCCTTCATTTTCAAATGGGTTGTTGTCTAACAACCACTAACCACCGTCGTCATAACCCACCACCGCAAACATCACCACCACCTCCTGCATTTGAAGAAAAAGAAACTGTTAAAGAAGTGCTCTCTGAAACCCCACTACCACAACCACAACCACCACCGGAGACAGCAACCAACAACGTTGTTTTAACAACTAAAAACAACCCAACAGACGAAATCCAAGAAAATGTTTCCGACGTGTCGGAAATGTTTAGTTACAGCGAAAGCTACTCTGCTGCAACAACAACAACCAAGAAAGAAGATGAAGAAGAAGAAGGTGAAGTCACCCAGAAGCTAAAAAATAATAGATCACCACCGCCGCCGAAAAGGGTGGTCAGAAAACGACCAACAACTACAAGGGCTCCGGTGAGGAGGCAAATCGCTGCTTCACAGAATGGAAAAAGTGACCGGAGAGATGTGACGGTGAGGAGGTCGAGGTCGCCTGCCATGCGTAGTGAAATGGGTCAACGTCGGAAAGTAGTGAGCGGGAAGAGTCCGGTTGAGAGGTCTGGTGAAGAGGTGGTTCCGGTGAGTGATAAGAAGAGTACGGTGAAAGTGGGTGGTGATACGACGGAGTTGGAAGTAAGTGAGTCGTTAGAGAACCCTCTTGTTTCGTTAGAGTGTTTTATTTTTTTGTAGATGTATATATATAACTAAATATCGTATCTGATTATCGACTCTACTACACTTATTTCTGTTCTAAGAAAAAATAACTTCACATAACTATAGTACTATATCAAAAAAATCCAGATATCAAATAACAGTTGTTAGAAATACATCTAGAGTTGAAATTTGAGAGTAAAGGAATGTAAATGGAATGATTTTTGTGTTCGTGAGTTTCTTTTTAAGAGAGGAAATGGAAGTAGAGAGGAAGATCCTTTTAAAACATTTGACATTAACAACTAAAAGGCATACATCTAATTTGCACAAGTTATTTTTCTTTTCCTTCAACTCAAGAACATGATTTATGATTATTTTCCTTTTCCTTTCATCTATCTAAAGAACATATCAACTAACATTTCATTTCCCTTTTCATTTCTTTTCACATTCTTATTCTTTTTCATTTCCTTTCACTCAAAACTCAAGAAATGAGTGATAAATATGTATAGCAGAAGTCATGAATAACACTTTGCAATTATAACTTACAAACCCAAGTGGCTAAATATTGGTTGCGGGTATTGAGTAATATAATGAAGGATCAATCCTGCAGTTGGCATATATTTAAAACAGATAGACGCGATGGTTAACAATTCAAAAGTTGGGTCGGTGATTATTTAGACCATTCGTAATGGACGGTCATTTGCATCTTGGTCACCTTCGGTCACATTTGGTCATTTTCATTACGCCTCTGATTGAAGGACACGTCCTCAAAGGATGATTTTAGGCAAGACTCGATGACTAAATGATCTAGTCCTCCTCTATTTTTTTGTGTGTGAAAGTGTGTTTATTAAATTGTTTTTGTGATATATATTTGTGTTTATATGTGTTGGGTTCGTAAATACCAAATTATCTTAAACAGGATTTGAACACAAATTAAGCCAAGTGTTTATCAATCGAGAACAATTCAAGTCACTGAGTGAACAGTAACTCAGTGAGTCATCTTCAGGAAGCTTAAGGAGAATTCAAGAAGAATGATTCACTCCTCAGGAAGGCGGGACTCCCTGAGTGTGACTTAAGCCAAAGAAGAAGATGATGGGTTCAGTGAGTACTGACAAGAGCTCACTGAACCCCTCAGTCTCCTCACAACAATGAAGACTGATGACTAAAGACTGAAGACCAAGACTGAATCTATAGCCTGAAAGAAAGGCGGGATCGAGCGGGAAAGTTTAAAGGAGATAAGGATGAGTCTTATCGCCGCCAAAGCAAACTTACCTTATATGGCTTAAGGATGTGAAGTGTCATATCTGACAATTGGAAAGCTTCTTTATGGCCATCCCAAAATAGATTCTTGGAACTGACAAAAGACTGTAGTGCTTTTGTCAGACTAGACTAGGTTTTCCTTTTGTACTATTAGTCACGGGTTGTTCTTTTATACTTGTGTATAAATAGGATAGATGGGGAGAAAAGTGGGATAAGTTTTGTGCATTAAAAGCTTAGACTTTCACAAAACCACTTTTCTCCTCCAAAGAACAACACATCCCTGAGATAGCTCAGTGGGTCTTTTTGTTGTCACTCAAGAACAGCTTGAGTTTAGAGAGGAGAACACCATACCTTGTCTATTCAATCCCAAGTGTTTATTCCGCAAAACACTTGGGTAATAGATTCTTTTGATTAATTTCTAATAAGAATTTAAACGTTGAAAAACCTTTGTTGTTTTTTATCTTTACGTTATTACTTATTTGATAAAATTAATCATTACATTATATCAGTCTTAGTACACGTTTAGGATAACTTTGTAGTTATTTCTATAAGTGTAACGGGAACAACAAGTGGTATCAGAGCCTCTGGTTTATAAAATCTTTTCAAAACTAAGAGTGCTCAAGGTTTTTAAAACCAAGATCCTACTATGGCTGATATCAATGTACCCCAGCTAGTCGATAAAAAGGGAGGTAGCTATTCAGCTGTTGCTCCCAGACTTGAAGCTGGAAAATTTAGAAAGTGGAAAAAGCGCATGCTTTGCTACTTGACTAGTATGGAACCATACTACATCACTTGTATCAATGAAGGTCCCTATGTCCCAAAAACTGTTGAAGGTTTAATCAAACCTGAAGCTCAGTGGACTATTGATGAGAGAAGGGTGGTCAACCAAGACCAGCGCCTGAGAAGCATCATTATATCTTGTCTTCCTGACGATATAATGGAATCAGTCATTAACTGTACCACAGCCAAACAAACATGGCTTGACTTGGTTAATAGCTTTGAAGGTCCCTCAGATACCAAGGAAAATAGGATCATGGATCTTAAACTTGAGTATAATACTTTCAGGGCCAAAGACTCTGAAAGTCTCTCTTAGACCCATACCAGGTACAAGACCTTGATAAATGAGTTGTCCAATGATGGTGTAATTTTGTCTAAGCATGAGATCAATGTTGGTTTTGTCAACAGTCTCCCTGAGAAGTGGCTAAACTTCTCTCAGGGCCTTAGGAATGCAAATCACATTCAGACTCTTGAGCTTGCTGAGATCTATAGGAAGTTTGTCTATGAAGACAACTTAATCTCAAGGAGATACCCAGACTCAAAGAAAGCCCTTGAGACCAAAAAGGCCCTGACTTCCTCACCCATATCAACTGCCTTTTATTCTAATGGTATTGTGCAGGATTTTCAAGAGGATTCTGATGATGAGGTTGATGATAGAACCTGTGAGGAGTACCTAAATGACTTACACTTGGAATTCCAAGAAAGGGCACTCCTTGCAAATTCAAAACGGTTTATCAAAAGAAATCAGTCAAACTTTTCAAAAGCTAAAGCAAATGAGACCACTGAATGTTTTAAATGTGGTAAAAAGGGTCATTTTGCTAAAGACTGTTATTCAAAAACAACCTCAGAACCCTCTTACAAATTTTTTGGAAACAGTTCTTCTTCAGGAACTAGCAAGTTTCAACCTAAGATGTTTCAGTCTTCTCAAACCTCTCAAAGTAGTCAAAAAGACTTTGAAACTAAGTATAGGAAAGCAAAAGCTAAGCTTGCTCTTCTTGAGGCCACTCCCTCAGTCTCTCAGGCTAAGGCTCCCAAACCTGTTCAGACCAAGAACAAGGTCCTTATGGCTGAAGCTTATGACTGGGATGAAGAAGAGGTCTCTGATGATGAAGAAGTTCATGTGAGTGCACTGATGGCACTTTCTGATGGTGATCAGCTGGCTGTTGGAAAGAGCCATGCTAGAAATGGAGAATGGGTCAACATCACAATGAAGAAGGTAAACATTTTACTTTCTATGGATGATGATTCTGATTGGCAGTCTTATTTGAACTATATTCCTGTAGATCTTAAGTTTGTAGAAGAACAAAGGCTGAATTTGCTTTCAAAATATAATAATCTTGTGTTAGAATTGAATAAATGTAGAGATGAATTGCTTGTACTTAAACAAACCAAGTTAGAAGTTGTCACACTACAAATTCAAAACACTGAGATTTTGAAAAAGAATCAAGCCCTTCAAAATGAACTTAACAAAGAAAAGGCTGTCATAGAAAGCTGGACTAAAAAGAACCCAAGAGTCTATGAATCTGTCAGTCTAATTCCTAGTGAAAATAAGAAAATCATAGGAAGTGACCAACTCACTAACACCCCCAGTGAGACTTTCAAAGAAAAGGCTTTTATTCCAGCTGACTTTTGAGCAAGAGATGAAACCTAAGTCAAATGACTGGATTATCAGGGACAACCCAGTCAGTAAGTTACCCAACTTTGAGACTGGAAAAAATCTTGCTTCCTGAAAGTCAGGCTCTGAAAAGTATGCTAGGACTCACTGATCAACCCAATAGTACTGAGTCAATCACTGAGTCAGAATCAGAATCAGTTGCACCTCTCCCACCACTGAAAGTCCTTCAGGGAGCTTCTCCAAGCTCGGACCTCACACCATTGGTCTATTCTGAACATTCTCCAAAGGAGAAATCAGGACTGGGAAAAACAATCCTGAAAAGGCAAATCCCTGAGGTCTCAGTAACTACTGATGACTCATCAACTTCAGTCCCTTCTGAAGTTAAAACAGAAAGCCCTGACTCAAAAATTGATCAGTTGGCTGAGCTTGTCAGGAAGCTGAGTGAGAAGATAGAATCTTCTGAGAAAACTCCTAAATCTAAGATTAAGGAAACAAAATCAGCTTCCACAAGTTCCAAACCAAAACCAAAGCCCACCAAACCTCTGCTGAAATGTGAGCTGTGTCACTTTACCAATCATTCCACTGATGATTGCTATAGAATCCTTTACTGCATGATATGCAAAAAGGAAGATCACAGAACATCTGATCATCAATCATACACAGCCTCATCAAAGATGGCAAACTTTAAAGCAGTTGCTCATAAGTATCCATCTGATTCAAAGCAGAAAATGAAACTAAAGGCAAAGCCTTTTGAACCTTGCCCTCATTGTGGATTCAATGACCACCTCCCTGAGGATTGCCTAATGGGCACATGTTATGACTTATGTGGTGATCCCACTCATGACACCTCAGGACATGAGGAAGTTGATGCGTGGGTTTTGCAACCTTACAACAGGTTTTACCTCTCGAGGGATCTCAAGAGGCTTACAACCCCACCAGGCAGTGTACCTGACCGATGTAGTATAGTGTAGTGGTAAGTACGGGGGATTGATCGTTCTCCACAGGGAATAGTGTTCGTTAGGTGTGAAAGGCTACTCTAATTAGGTCTAAGGGTTGAGGAAGATTCTTTTTATGTTTTTATAATTTTATGAAAGCAGGTAAAATCTCGGGTTTTGAAGGAGTGGGCGGAATTAGTTGCTAGTCAACTAACCCAAATTACTACAAATGCAAATAAAATAAAATAACAAAAATGAAAAGGGGTGAGAAACTTATGTGTAGAGGAATGTGTTTACTTAGATTTCCTTACTCCCTAACTATCTTTTACCGGTTAATTAGTGTGTATTAGTCGTGTGGATGACGGGTGTATTCCTTAATACCATTCGTGGGGTGGCGTACTTACTTCCCCAAACTCTACAAGCTCCTACTTCACTCCTATGTCGAGCCGGCTAGGAAGCTCCTAACATGGGATCACTAGAATTCGCTTGTGCATTAAATACAACCATAAAAACCTTTAGTACGCGTTTGGTTCATGTTTCTTAAGACGTTCAAGCAAGTTACCGAATAGGAAGTTAGCCAGTTTTCTTAAGCCTAACATAGATAAACAATCATCCAATACAACTAACAACACACTAACAACCAATAATCAATAGCTAGGTTTCATTAGATCTAAGCAAACACAAGATAAAATTAGCCTAACATGTTAAACAAAAGACAAGCATAAGATAGAATCAAACAACACATAGACATATTGAATGATTAATTGATAACTTATCTTTCAATGAAACATGGAAGATCTCAGGGCAAAAAGCCCTGAAAAAGTAGCTAAAATCGTCTTAGGGTTTTATCCCAAAATTCCACACACTAAGCTCTCCCTTAATGACAAAAAATTAGAAAACTATATATAGACTTTGACATCTGACGGCGTCACCTTATGCATTGTGACGCCGTCACCTCGCCGCTTTTAGGGTTCCCGGATGGCCATCTTGACGCCGTCCCTCTTTAGCTCTTCAAAAATCCATTCTGGCTTATCAAGGCTTGACGCCGTCGGATCCTGAACGTGACGCCGTCCCCTTATGATTTAAGCCGTGACGCCCTTGATTTAGTTAAAGCGTGACGCCGTCAGAATTCTCATGCAAACTCACTGGCCCGTCATGAGTAAATTTCACATCCAACTTTTCTTGCCAAGGCATGACGCCGTCTGGAGTTAATGTTGACGCCGTCAAAGGTGACTTTCAGCACAATTTTGAGACTTTGCCGTTTTCTTCACTTTTATGCTCCAAAAACGTCCAAAATGCCTCCTTTTCCAGATTTCTCCTCAAAAGTACCTAAAATGACAAAAGGAACGATTTAGGGCAATATTTGATCAAATAAATACGATTTCGGGCTTAAATGACCCCTTAAAAGCGGTACACTTTTCGCCTCATCAAATACCCTTACACTTGAGATTTGCTTGTCCTCAAGCAAATGCGCTTTTATTCTAATCAAAATACAAGTTAGGGGTCATTTAATGCAAACATAAAAGTAATTACAACAAATAATCGTTCCACTTCAATCATAATAAGCACGGAGATTACATACTAGCACCTCACAAGTAGTGTTTAGATACTCACATCTCTCAAGTGTCATCAAAATAAATCTCATAAATGAAAACGGAAAATATCTCTCACTACCTGTCATAGCAAATAGATTACCATAGGCTTGGGAAAGGATCGAAAACCTCCTCCACTAGGCGTAAGCACCTAAGATAAACTATCAAAGAGGGCTTTTAAATGGGTTATAACGTTAGGTGTAGGGAAAAGGAAAACACGGTTTGGTTGGATAAAGGATATTTTACTGGTGGCGAGTTAAAAATCTTGATCAATTACATGTACTATACAACGTTGCTAAGCCAAGACTAGACTCGATCTTAAGCTAATGAAAGAAAATAACAAAACAAAAACATAAAATAAACATAAAATGAAACGGGATGGTAGTCCGTATGTTTTTTTCTACTTTTCTTTTTCTCATTTTTTTTGTATTTTTCTTGATTTTTTTTTTTTTTTTTTTTTTTTTTTTTTTTTTTTTTTGCATACACTTTTACCCTACCATCCAAAATAATACATCATAGGGGCGTTGCATCCCCTTACACTTGAACTTTTACATAACTTTACAAATAACTATTCTAATGACTCGAATTAAGATAATTGAAAAACTTGGAGTACTTTTAAAACATTTAGCACATATGGGGGTAATAAATGATGTTCTTCCCCATTACTCCATTACACTAGTACTTTACCCATGAGTCCCAATCGTCCCAAAACAATATGTACAAGGATATGACTCGACTTAGCAACCATGTAATCAATTAGATAATTAACTTGGGTTTAAACAAATGTTGTAACAATAATGCACTAAAAATGAGTGCATACAAGGTAGGCTAAGGCGATTTGGGTGTACATTTTAGTGGGGTGTAACAAATTCTTCCTTTAAGTAAAATGCTTAAAGGTCGAAACGAAAAGATAGGCTCTGAGGGGTGTACTAGGGGTATCGTGTACTAAAAATGAGTACAACGCAAAGGGTGTGGGAGAATTACTTGACCAATGTAGCCAAAGTAATTATAACAAAAACACAGGTGTAAAACAATGGGTTAATCCTAATGCCTCTTATCATGTAGTAAATCTAACTACACGAATGTAGTCTCACTTGTGGCCTTGGAATGGTCCTAACGCAAGTTCTAGAATCTAAGTGCTACCGGTACACACATCATAGCATAAATGCTTTTCCTACCAATTCTAGGGGCGAACCTCACATATTTGGGGGTGGAAAAATTTTTTAGTGGTACGGTTTTTGTGCTAGTCATATAACTCCTATCCGTGAGACGCTCATTAAGATCAAAGTTTCACTCCTATATGTTGTAAAAAATTTTAAATTTGGCACTAAAATTACCTTAACAAGTATTTCTCTCAGTTTTATTACACATCTACCATCAAACAAACAAAAATCAAGCGCAATTGTATTCTCAAAAATCGTACTTTTACCCTCCCCTTACACTTAAGATGAACATTGTCCCCAATGTTCAAATGACAAATGTAAAAGCATAAAGTAAAAGAATGAAATCAAATACTCCCCTGATTCGCTCGTTGGATAATGAAATTACACGGTTAAATCTTCCTCCAAAGAGAATGTTGAAGCTCCATGACTAATGCATCGCCATAAGCTTCATTCAAAACATTTCCTTGTCCAAAATAACCTGTTGAACCTGAGAAAACAAACACGAAAACCTGCATAACATCGGCGGGATAAAATCTATATATAAGGATATAATGCTTGTGGAATGATAACTTTGCAGATTCCTGGAGATTATAAGTTGGAGATTTTAATAAAAACTTTTTATGAAAACAAAATTTTCAAAAATTTCTGGAAATTAAATCTGACGCCGTCAGGTTATAACCCCTGACGCCGTCAGAAATGACCTGACAAAAATTTTCATTTTAAGTTTCCGGAAAATTTCTTGAAAAACCTTTACCTTACTTCCTGGAAATCCTGCAAAACATCATTATGACTCGATACAAGCATTTGACTCAAACAAATACGGATATGTATGATAATTTATTATTATTACGATTCATGTTCATATGTGTTCTAATAAACCAATTTAGATTTCCCTTACACTTAACTTTTGCAAAATACCTTTATATGTAGTTAAGACGAAGTTAAAAACAACATAAAGCATTTTCACAAATTAGTTTTGAACATGAATCAATAAGAATAAAAATTAAACACACATACGGAAACAAATAAAATCAAACAAACAAATAAATAAACACACAAAGCAAATAAAACAAATAAAGCTTGGGTTGCCTCCCAAGAAGCGCCTTTCTTTATTAACGAGTCTTGTAGCTAGACTCAAAGTCACGTACATTACGTGACTCCATCATCGGTCACGGTTCCTAGGCCATTCTCCTTCCCGGTTTTATATTCCGGTCCTAATTTCAAACAATCCTTGTAGAAACCAAATATCCTTTCCATAACATAGTCTACTCCTTTACTTCTATCCTTATCATTCCTATAGTAGACCGCTTGTTTAAGCTCCTTCTCAACATTTGACAAGTTTTGGAATTGTTCTATCTTATATGGCATTTGGTAGCTTACTTCATCGGTCTCATCCTTAAATCTAACTATCCCTAAGGAAGGTTCATAAGTCATTCTAGAGACCTCAACAAATGGTTTTCCAAAAACCACTTGAGTTAAGGATGCATCGACTATTGGACGGATATCTTCTACAATTACAAAGTCGGTGACATAAGTGAAGTTTCCTACATAAACCGGTAATCCCTTAACTCTTCCCGTGAAGTTACTCATCCAACCCTTGTCAGGGAACATCCTATACCCAAGTTGATTTTTCATTATCAAGTTGTAGCGGGCTCTAGTCATGATGTTTATGGGTGATCTAAGGTCGATGTAAGCTTTCCACACATGTAGATGTCCGATGTTGCATGGTATGTTGAGATTAGAAGGGTCGCCTATTTCAATGATTGGTTTACCTAGGAAGTATGGTGTTTCGGGGTCATCGAATAAGTTTGTATGATATGCGCGCTCTTCCTTAGTGGGTAGCCTATTGAAGTAGTCCTCATCATCATCTACTTCTTCAATCACACTTGTCCTAACTTCCTTATCAACCTCGACTTTCCTATCCTCATCCTTAGGTTCACTATTATCCTCATTCCTATCAATTGGTTTAATAGTGACAATGTTGACAAAGTGGACGTGTTTGGATGAAGAAGGGTCTTTGACTTGGGGTCCGCTATTTGTGTTCCTAGCGTCCTTATGTGGAGGTGATAACACTTGGTTATGGAGGGCTTTCAACAAGTTGTCAATTTTATTGGTCATCTCAGTTTGTTGTTGATTGAATTCGGTCTCGAATCTAGCTATCCGAGCTTCTTGAGATGCCATAAATTGAGACATCAATCCTTCAAAGTTATTGGTACTACCATTGCCGGAAGGATTGTTGTTGAAAGTACGGTTCGAGTTGGAACCGCTTGACTGGAAACGATTAGGTGGGTTGGAAGAATTGATTTGTTGTGAGTTTTGGTTTTGTTTCCACCTAAGGTTCGGGTGATTTTTCCATGAGGGGTTGTATGAATCACCATAATGGTTTGGCTCGGGCTTGAAAGTGTACCACTTGTCTCCCGCTCCGTCGGTACGCGAGGATGCGT